>CAUYLG010038619.1:0-30638 GCA_963573385.1 Cacajao melanocephalus
ATACTGTCAATATTAGACAGATCAACGAGATAGAAAATTAACAAGGATATCCAGGACTTGAACTCAGACCTGGAACAAGTAAACTTAACAATTATTTACAGAACTCTCCACCCCAAATCCGCAAAACATACATTTTTCTCAGTAGCACATCACACCTATTTTAAAAGTGACCACATAATTGGAAGTAAATCACTCCTCAGCAATTGCATAGCATTTCACAGCTATAAATAAAATATTGGTTGGCTGCTTGTTTGTTATTTTCATCTCTTATTCCTTCTTGTCTCCATTGTTAAGTACAATTATTGGCATAAAAGAGGTTTTTAATACCCGTTTTTAGACTGCATTCTAGCCTGGGCAATAGAACAAGAATCTCGTTCTCCCTCCCTCTTTCTCTTCCTCTTTCATTCTCTCTTACATTCTTTTTCTTTCTTTCACTCTCACTTTCTTTCCTCTCTTTTTCTTTCCTTAAAAAAAAATTGCAATTCCTTTCTTTTATTCCTTTTTTTCTTATTTTTACAGTTTCCTGGTATCTCTTTAGTCCTTCCTTTATTTTAGGCCTTATGACCTTGATTTGTGGGTGCCCTTCACCAGTACTCTCCATCGGAATTAGACCTTCACCTGTGACCTTGTTTTCATAGTTTTTCCTCTTTTAGCTCTTAACAGCTAAGAAGCTCCAGAAAGAGGGTGACTAAGTGAGAACTGTGTCTCCCTTAAGCCAAATATTTCCATCATCCTCTCACCCTTTTTTGTTTTGCTACTCAGATATGCCTCTCTTTTTTTCTATTCACTCTTAAATTATGTTACTGAAATAAGGGAGGGAGCAGGGAACAATCTCTATAGAGTGTTAGTGAGATAGGAGAGTTCTCTGATCCCTCCTGGGCCTTGCAACAGAGGTGTGTCACAATTAATGTTCTTTTAGCAGTTGTTGTCCATGGATAGCTAAGTGTTAACCAGCTCTGTCTACAGTCAGGGTGACAACCTTTTATACTCTGTTCTCTTGGTACCGAGGTCTTCATCCATCATCCAGGAAGAATCAGGTCACACAGACTTGAAAGATGGTGAGTGCAGGCATTTTACTGAGTGATGGAGGTAACTCTAAGCAGGATGAATGGGGAGCTGGAAAAGGGGATGGAGTGGGAAGATGATCTTCCCCTGGAGTTCAGCCATCCATCCCACAGCCAATCTCTTCGACCGTACCCAGCCAAACTCCTCTCGACATTCAGATACTCCTCTTCTCTCCTTCTCTGTTGCTCTGACACTCTGCCTCTCTTCTGCTTGTGGAGCCTGGGTTTTGGGATTTATACGAATACTGGATAGGGGAGTGTGGTGGGTCAAAAGGCAATACATGGGCATGAAAATAGGAATGCCTATTCTCATTCAGGGCCATGGGTTTCTAGGCTTGAGAGTGGGGCCTCTGCGGGGAAACCTCCCTCTACTATCCAGTATTTTCCTGCCTCCTGTTCATATAATTTCCCCCCTCTGAAGAGGCACATCTAACTGCCGTTAGAACATGGATGATGACCAATCTTAGCTACTTCCTGCTGACGGGAGTTGTTTTGGGGAAAAGTGCAGTCAAATTTCTTCCAGATGTCTATCTAAAGGTCCCTGGCAAAAGGGAGCCATTTTCCAGGCTCTACTTGCCTGACCATTTGGAGTTTGATGGCTTCTAGGTAAGAGAGAAAAAACAAGTTCTATAAGGTTAAGTGTGCATGTGTTAAACATGTGCCTTATACAAGGAAAGAATCTAGTGCCAAAGATTATAGAAATAAGAAGTGAAATATACTAACAACATTTTATCCTGAGCTGGTTCACCCTGGTGAAAAAAATTAACCTTGTATGAGAGCAGTGAAACTATAGAAGAGTGTTAACTATTCTTGCCACATCAGCATCATTTAAGAGGTGCATCTTGGGAATTCTGGGGTTTGTGGGCTTGCATGTGGCTATTAAAGCTTCTGCCTCTTTCTTGTGTCTCCCTATCTCTATTGTAAAAGACCACGGTCGCCACTTTCAGGAGGTACTCTAAAGTACTATCTGATTCCAGGGCCCATTTCTGCAACTTCCTTCTGTTAACAAGAGCTTTCTGAGTAATAATGTATCCTTCAGGATTAGGAATCCCTCTACTGAATCAGGAGATAGGGAGATGTGCTTTACCAATGCCTCCCTTATCCTTTCAAAGAAGTCAGTGGAATTATCAAATCCCTGGTCTATCATGGATAACTTGGTATATTGAGAGGCTTGGTCCTAGTCCTGTATAAGACCTCGTTATTCACACCTGAAAGTGTCACCTCTTCCAGTTTCCCATCTCATCATTGGGATCCCATCCAGGGCCATTCACTGGTACTGCTTCTCTTTCAGTTGGATAAACTTCACCCCCTTTCCTGATGCTATATATAATACAAAGCTTATCCCCAAATCTCTCTGCCACTTGCAGATCAGCCTTCTTCTCAGTGTTCATCAGGGTCTGATTCAAAAGTAACATAATGTCTTTCCAGGAGAGTTCAAACATTTGGGTTAAATTCTGGAAAGCCTCTATATATCTTTCAGGCTCATCTGAAAACTTGCCAAAATCCCCCTTAATTTGCTTTAAGTTCTGTAGAGGGGGGCCTTATTAGATCCAAATTCACCAGGCATTTATTGGAGGGGCAAGAGTGAGACTTTCTGGGAGACAGGGCAAATGAGAGACTGAAGTTGGGAAAGGAGGTCAGGATGGACCCAGAGGAGCAGGGCTGGAGGGAGCTGGCTTCTCTGCTAAGGAAGTCTCTGACATTTAGTTCCCTGAAATTGACCCCTGCAGCCTCTCCTGAGATGGCAAACAGGTGGGGGGATCAATCCTACATTGATGACAAAAATCTGAGTTGCCCTGCAACATAAAGAAAGCCGGCACATATGGAGCCTCAGACCAACTGTCTTTACGTTTCCAAAAAAGGTCCAACTGCTGGAGGGTATCAAAATGAATGGTGCCTTCCTGAGACCAAGCTAGTCCTTCCCGTAAATCATAATTTGGCCAAACTTTTGTGCAGAGGGCTATGAGGTGTTTTTCCTCCAGAGTCTGAGAATCAAAGTAGTCCCAGGAGTTTAGGATACACTCTAGAGGAGTATGAGCTAGGGGTGGTGAACACAGCTGGCTGCTCATTCCGAAATACAGGAAAATAGAGATATCCCTCATTTCCCTTCCTCCTTTCAGTGATAACCCAGGGAGTGATGGAGAGAAAGCGGGCATCCCCCCTTTCTCTTCCATCTTCTTGTGCCCAAGTCCTAGTAACCTTGGCAGGTGCCACCCATGGGTACCTAAGTGGCTTTCACCCATGTTAACAGGGGGGCCTGGGGGTGAAAGTATCCACTCTCACGCATGGACGCCCTATGCCCCTGGCTGTCAACAACCTTTGAGTTCCTTGGGCCTTGTTTCTGCCATGGTGCATGACCTCCTTTCATGAAGCAAGGGTTTAATCGGCAAGAATTGGCCTTGCCCATTTACGTTGTGCCCGTTGCCTGGATTTGTATCCCTTAGATCTGGTTTTTCTTTCTAGGGCCTCAACCTGAAACCTGGGATCCAGACTGGGACAAAAATGTATTTCAGGGGCTACATGTATCTGTTTAGATTACGTCTCAAATGGGCCCTGCTCAATTTGCAGTTATCAGCCAGCAGGGGTCGCTCCTCCGTTGTGTTCCCCATCATAAGCAGAGTGCTGGGAAAAGAAGAACCTTCTCACTTAGAAAGATAAAGGAAATAGCTTAAAGTAATGAGTTTCTTCAATTACTGTATTCCTCCCCCAGTTCAGACCAGTGAGGACCCCTTGGCTATGAAAGGAAATGTTCCATTGGTGCAGCTGCAGGAAGCACCAGCCAGCCAGCCACACAGGGCCCCAGGGGCAGCCACAGTTTTCTCCCAACCCTCGTGACCCGTTGGGCACGGTTCTTGCAGGCTGCGGACGTTCTTGCACGCTGCGGACATGCCCAGGTGCCTGAGCCAGGAGGGGAGGGGGTAAAGAGGGAAGCCGCCATGCACCGTACATACCTGTGGCTGTCAGGGTGGGGTGGCACCTCTAAGAACAAATGGAAACCACACTGTTCTGAATTGCCCCTCTGATGGCTGAGCCAAGCATACACTGTAGTTAGTAACATCTCAGTAGTTTGCTGAGATTATAAAATGCTAACATTGTAAAAGAGATGGGAGCCATTTCAAGCTATGAAAGGAGAGAAAACACTGCAGCAAAGTCTGAGGGTCTTGGCCTACAGAATTCAGTCTTGGGACCTTCCAGCAACAAAAGATCTTTAGTTGCCCCAAGACTTTACTCCAGTCCCATGTGACCACTTGACTTCCGTGAAGATCGATGTCAATATTCCTTTTACCCAAAGGAAAAAGAGAGGTGGCAGAGTCTCAGAAAAGAGGCAGATCCAAGAGTTCTTCATCCGTATTCACCCTTGTGCTGGATCCCAGACAATCCCCTACATGAGACAGGGGAGTCTTTGACCCCATCACAGGATGTATGACAGAGGTGTGTTACAATTAATGCTCTTTCAACAGTTGCTGTCTGCAGATGGCTGAGTATTAAACCAGCTCAGCCGACAGTCAAGATGACAGCCTTTTATACCCTGCCCTCTTGGTACCCAGGTCCTTGTCCAGCATCCAGGAAGCTCAGGTCATATGGACGTTCTCTGTTGTGCTGCTCTGCTGCTTTTCTGCTTGTGGAGCCTGGGGTTTGGGGTTTATATGGGTATAGAATAGGGGGACATGGTGGGCCAAAAGGCAACATTTGGGCACAAAAATAAAGATATCTGTTCCCATTTAGGGCCACGGGTTTCCAGGCTTGAGGGAAGGGCCTTTGTGGGGAACTGCCCTCTTCTACCCAGTATTTCCCTGCCACTTGTCCAAATCATTAGGAAACCTGAGCTTTTAGTAAAGGTCTGTGAATAGCTGTATGATCTTAAGCAAGTTAATGTCTCTAAAATAATGTTCTAGCTTATAATGTGTCCAAGTTGACGAGATGGCTTCTAAGGTCCTTTCCAGTTCTACAATTCAGATTCCACCATCTTAGACAGGAAAACTCAAGGACAGAGGGAGAAGATACAAAAGTAGCACAGGTCAAGTACTAAAAAGTTCAATTGCAAATTATCAGGGCTAAGGACAAAGACAATCTTTTTGTCTTAATAATATAACAAAACATTACATGCAAGGCTACTATATAGCATCACTAACTTTTAAAATTATGAGTAGTAGTGAATAGGGCTATGTTTTAAAGCTAATTCTATGGTTCATTTAGAGATCTATTAACCTAAATTGAATACCTTAAAATTACATATTGGTCTTCATAACTTTCTAATTCAACCCATAAGTAATGAATAATCATGCATTCAAAATGTACTTATGTCTGAGAGCTAGAATTATTTTGCATTTGTATTCATTTCAAGTTACAGTATACTTATCAACCATTGCATCAAAAATCAGAAATATATTCCAATGTATAACAATCCTCATTTCTCTAAAGTTTAATGGAGAGAGCAGGTTCAATTGTGCGCTGTACATTTTCACGTCTACTCACAAGAATTGCAATATTTCTTCTCTTTTATTTGAAGGAAGGAGAATGTTGCAGGAATAATCCCATGGATTTCTGGTAAATCTTAACATTTAATTGACTGTCCCAAAGCCTCTCTACAGTCCAACAGTTCTGAAAATGCTGGAAAACAAGTCACATTCTAATGCTTTGCTTTAAGTACACTGTTTCTAACATAATCTAGATGTTTATGGAATCAAGTCAAAGCTAAGATTTTGTCTGTCCTGGAACGTAAGTAGATAAGATGTAAGCCTCCTTTCTGAAGACTTTCTGATTTAAATCAATAGGCTTTACTAAGTACCTATTATGAGCAGATGTTTTGCTTTTAACATGTGAGATAATCAGGTAGGAACAGCATAAAATCTTAGAAGACCTGATGTCTACCCTTGAGGAATTTACAACCTGATTGAGAAAATATTAAAAAGAATGCTGTGTAAAAATGACGTGAAAAATAGCTACAAGGCAAATTCAGACAATCGAAGTGCCATGGTGGCTGCTGATTCATGGCTCTCCAAAGATATCCACATCCTAATCTTTGGAAGAGGTGAACATGTTGCCTTACATAGTAAGAGGGACTTGGCAGAAGACTACACTGAGAATGTTGAGATGGGATATTATCCTAGATTATACAGATAGGCCCAGTGTAGTCACAAGGATCCCTAAAAGAGGGAGGCAAGAAGATCAAAGGCAGCAGAGGAGATGTGATGAAGAGCATGAGTTGGAATGAAGCAAGGAAGGGGCCACAGGCAGCTGGCCTTTTATCTGCTAAGAGCCTCCAGAAAAAATCAGCCTTGTCAATACCTGGACTTGAGCCCAATAAGACTGATTTTGGACTTCTGTCCTCCAGAGCTGTAACAGAATACATTTGTATTGTTTCAACCACTAATTTTGTGGTAATCTGTTACAGCCATATTAGAAAATGAATACAGTCATATGACTTGAAAAGATAAAGGTAGAAGGTAATACCAAATTAAATAACAAAATAAACTAAATGGAGTAGCTTACGCCTGGGAACACTTTATAAACCCGGCACTTTGGGAGCTGAGGAAGGAGGATTGCTTCAGGCCAGGAATTTGCAACCAAGTTAGGCAACATAGCCAGACCCTCCATCTCTAATTAAAAAAAAAATTTTTTTTAATTGTCCAGGTGTGGTGGCACGCACCTGCAGTCCTAGCTTTTCAGGAGGCTGAGGCAGAAGAATTGCTTGAGGCCAGGAGTTTGAGACTACAGTGAGCTGTAATTTTGCACTCCAGCCTGAGTGAAAAGAGCAATAGCTTATCTCTAGAAAGAATTTAAAAATCAAATAATGTAATAAAGTATAATGGAAATGAATTACTGGTGACGATTATGATAGTAATGGCACACTATGTTAGATATGTCACATGAGGACATCTTCTCCACAGTCCTGGTTTCCATGAGGAGGACTTTTATCTGACACCCTGCTGGCCTCTCCTAACCCTTTTATCTCTTGGGGCGTGGTGATAGGAAGTGATATCTCTGGTTAATATGAAAAAATACCTGTGCATGCTCAGCCAGCTTACACCACTCTTCTTGGAAAACAGCTTCCTGTAGGAACTTCCTTCTCTTTTTATGGTAAACCAACCCCAGGTGGTACTGCTATGAAAGGAAGCATGAATCTACCTAATTCTAGGGTGTATTTAGCAGACTAATTTTTTTCTCAAACTAAACTGTATTCTCCAACCTTTCTCGACAAGTAATGAGGTAATATTTTGCTTCTGTAAATGCTTTTCCTAAATTTTCCAAATTGTTCAGAAACTGGGTGGAAAAGAAGGGTACAATTTTGGGGGTTAGTTTCAAAATCTCAACTTTTAATATTTATAGAGTGCATACCATGTGCCAAGCACTGCAGAAATATTCTGCATACATTATCTCATTTTATCCTCACAAAAACCTTATGAGGCAAGTACTAGTGATAGGGATGGGAGACAGGGAAATTCTGGGCAGAAGAGGGCAGCCCTCTTGGGCACCCCCCTCAAGTGTGGAACTGCAGCCCAAAGTGAAAACATGCATTTCTATTCTTGCACTCAAATGGTGCCTTTTTTTAAAACCACCTGTGGCCCTCCCTGCTCCCCATCCTGTGTGCATAAAAACTCCAGGCTGCATCAGCAGAAAGCAGATAAGAAGAGGAACAGCTGGGCTGGGCGCAGTGGCTCACGCCTGTAATCTCAGCACTTTGGGAGGCTAAAGCAGGTGGATCACTTGAGGTCAGGAGTTCAAGACAAGCCTGGCCAACATGGTGAAACCCCATCTCTACTAAAAATACAAAAAAATAGCTGAATGTGGGGGCAGGTGCCTGTAATCCCAGCTACTGGGGAGGCTGAGGCAGGAGAATCACTTAAACCCTGGAGGTGGAGGTTGCAGTTAGCCAAGATCGCACCACTGCACTCCAGCCTGGGTGACAGAGGGAAACTCCATCTCAAAAATATTAAAATAAAAAAGAGGACTAGCTGGACACTGGAGACTACAGTTGGATGTCAGAGAGAAGCAGATTGATTTCAAAGGGATGGCTTGATGGTGTTGCTTCGGAGAGGAGATTGGCCAGGGCCAGCCAGAATCCGGGGGAAGATCACCTCTCCACTCCATCCCCTTTTCAGCTTCCCTTCCCACTGAGAGCCACTTTCATCCTTTCATCGACAATAAAATCCTCCACATTCACCACTCTCAATTGTTTATACAACCTCATTCCTCCTGGACACCAGACAAGAACTCAGGTATGACTGCAAAAAGACTGTCATACTGACCCTCCACTGAGCTGTCAACACTTAATCCATCTGCGGACAGCAAAGCTAAAAGAGTGCTGATTGTAACACTCCTTCTGGGCCATTGGGGGCCACAGGTACTCCTCCCTAGACACTGCCATGGGGCCCAGGAGAACTTTTGCTCCTGCTGGTGTCCAAAAGCACTGACTCTAGCTCCTCCACCTGCTCACCTGCAGGTGAGCACAACAGGTTGAGCACAATGGGTTGGAGTGAGTGAGGTTTGCCCCTGCTGGCACTGAAGCAGCTAGCTAGCTCCTGTGCCTGCCTTTCAGTTCCTACTTGCAAAGAGGTCAGGGAAAATTTTCTGCTTCATTTGTATTACCTGCATTTTACAGATAATGAAAACTGAGGCACGGAGAGGTTACGTAACTTACTCAAAGCCTCACAACTTGGAAATAGCAAAGCTGTGATTCAGGTCCAGGTGTTTCTAACTTTTAAACCTGTGCTTTTGAACACTGCATCATGCCCTTCTTCCTGGAGGGTGTAGGGTTAGAACTGAATACTAATGATGATTGCTAAAGAAAGCTCTGTCTTCCTGGAATCAATCTTGGTTTGACTTCTAAGAAGTTGCTAGATATAAAGCTCAAATAAAAAATAGACCACCATAGATCACAGCAGTCTTGTTTTGTACACTAATTTAAATGCAATTAATTGTCTAGGTTGCCTTGTAGCTTGCCTTTCACATGTACACAGCCTAGAGTTGATTACAAAAACAAAGGCTTCTTTGATAAAGATTGCACCACTTAAAATACAGCCACCCAGAAAGCCTTTAATCTTTCATGGCACGGAATGATCCCCACTTAATCAGAAGCTGCCTAAGGGATAATCTCAAAAACAGATGCCTACAGCTGAAAATTAAAATATCAGACTTTCATCTCATTTGACCAGTTTTATTTCACTTTTGATTCCACCTCCTTCCCCCTCTCTTATCCTACAGGCAGTGGACCATATATTTCTTGCTTCACAGAGGATTTAATAGGTAGTCACAATTCTACAGCTGGACATCCCACAAAGCAATATTCTTCATGATAAATTTCAGCCATTTTTGACCCTCAGCTTTCCTTTGAGAGCCATATCAACTATATTGATAAGACCTCATATTACCATCTCAGGAGTATAACAAGGTTAAGATGATTGCTGTCTCAGCAAGATGCTGAGCTATTGATTCATGCCTTTATAACAACAAGGCTGGATTACTACAATTTATTGTTGGCTTCCCTCCCAGAATGCTCACTGCTTTGACTTGACTTTGTAGAGGATTCAGCAGTCAGGGTGTTCAACAACTAATGCAGAAATGCCTGCACACATCACATCAGTACCACAAACATTATGCTGAAATATAGAACTGGCTTGAAAAATTGTAGGTTCAAGTCCTGCTTTTAACCCTATGAAACACAGTGAACATTTTCCTTCCAGGAACAAGGCTTTTATATAAGACTCTGGAATTGAACTGGCTGTGGCTCAAGGGGTCTAAGCTGCTTCATGAGAATGCCATATTTCATTTGACTTTGGATCTGATTAGGAACCTGAGGAAAATCTCTCTTTTGGGGAGCCTAATAGGCCCACAGTCAGTATGGGCTTACTATGGTACACTAACTAAATCATATCAGAAGATATTTTCACTTTTAAAAGAGGAATATCTGCAATATAGTAATATTCTATCACCTACATTAACACCAGGAACTCAAATCACATAATGTCCCTGTGTCTCAAATCTCATTGAGAAGTATTTCTTATTGTCACATCCTGTCTAGATGAAGTCTTTTTCCATCCAGTAGACCAGTGCGTATCTGCTACAGTCTGAATGTTGGTTACACCCTCACCCCCCAGTTCATATGTTATAACCTAATAGCCCATGTGATAGTATCTTAAGAAGTGAGGCTTTTGGAAGTGATTAAGTTATGAAGACTCTACTTTCAGGAATGGTATTTCTGACCTTATAAAAAAAAAAAAAAAGGCTGAAGTCCACTCCTTTGTCTATTACAGCAAAGAAGGTGCCATCTAGGAGGAATGAGGCCCTCACCAGACACCATATCTGCTTGCACCTTGATGGTGGACTTTCCAGTCTCCAGAACGGTAAACAATCCATTTCTGTTGTTTATAAGTGACGTAGTATAAGGTATTTTGTTACAGAAGCACAAATTAAGACAATATCAAAGTATGCTTAGGGAATCACTTGCTTCACAATTATCTGTAATGTTTATTAAAGAATAGTCTTTAGGGTTCTAATCCTAGAATCATAATCTCTGGAATTGGGACTAAGGATCAGCATTTTTAACAAGCTTCCCAATGTTTTTAACAAGTTAATGTAAACTAAAATTTGAGAACCACCGTAATAGACACAGTAAGTTCTAGGAGTGAATGCTCCCAAAGCCTCATTCTGCCTGGCTGAGGTAAGTGCTGGGTTTGTTTCTATGTATGATATATAATTAAATGAACAGTTGATGAATCTATGTGGGATTCACAAAGTCAAAGGCAGGGTCTCTCTTCTCATGATCTGCTCAGCACTCCCAACAGAGATAGAGAAGCCCGAGGTAGACTTATGAAATTTAGATCAAGAGGAAAAAAGACATTGACACCCAGGTAAATTTGAACTTCAGATAACACATGCTTTTTAGTATAAGCATGTCTCATGCAATACATGGCCACCCTAGCCCAGATTACATAGTCCTAGACTGACCCACTGCTTTCTCCTGGTTGGGGTTCCCTTAGAATAAGAGAGATGTCTCTGGGTACAGAGGATATTGACAAGGAAGCCAAAGAGGGCCTCCTATGTAACTCCAGAAGAGCTGTCAGCTCTACCCTTAAGGAGCAGAGTGAGATTTTCCTTCCAGGCTCACTGTCTCTGCCCAGGCAGGCTTTATCCAAGGGTGGAGTTCTTATTTCTCTGATCCTCTAATATCTCATCTAATAAAAAACAGAATGAAAAGTTCCCTCCTAAGGTTGCTATACTGATTAAGTAAAGTTACAAATGAAAGGCTTAACGCTGGTATTTACTTTCTCACCTCCGGTCTCTTTCAAGCTCTATCACATTCATCATTAACACAGTACCATTGCCACTATCAACCCCACATTCATGCACATATGTGCACATGTGCTTACCCGTGCATACACACGTGAGCATGCACACACACGTGAGCATGCACATACTCACACATGCATGCACATATATTTTTTGTAGTTCTACTTATTCTCTAGACAGGAGATTTGCATGCTATATATCAGATGCTTAAGGAAAGAGGGCTCTGATGCCAAGCATTCAAATTCCACCTCTGCATTTATATTTTCTTTGTGACATTAGCAAATTATTCAATATCCTGCCTGAGAGTCCTCATTTGCAAAATGTAAATACTAATGCATACTTCATAGAGTTATTGAGAAGATTAAATATTATAGAGTAATTACTTAGAATAGTACCTGTACATAGTAAGCACTATATGTATTAAGCTGCTGTTATTTTTATCAATGTCATCATAATCATCATCTCCATCCCACCCAGATAATTTCTTGAACGTCAGTAACTTCATAGGGCCAATAATTATTGTCCGAAGGAATCTCTCTCTCCTAGGACTAGAAAGGTTCCTAGAAGCCAAAAGTTTACTCTCATTATCTGGGTGAAATTGCTAAATTATATCTAAGGCCCAAATTTTACTCCTATTATCTGGGGAAAATTGCAAACTATATCTAAGTAAGCTAATTTCTATCTCCTGGTAATCTATAAAACATACATGCCATTGATATTGTTTTTTAATTGATGAAGTAAATTGATATAGGAATTATTCCTGAGTAGAGGAATAATTTAGAGTTCTTATTTTGGTAACTAGTTGTTTGGCTCAAAAGCTAGTTTTGAAAAATTGCCTAAAGAGCAAAATATGTAACCTAGTATATTTGAAATGTCTCATCCAAACCTGCAAGATCAAAATGTGTACAGTTTTGTTAAAATATGACTCCCACTGTCATTACTTGTTTAGACTTTTGTGAGGAACATACCCAACTCTTCTTCATATCCCATCACTATCTCACCCAATGCCTTTTACCCAACAAATAATTTAACACTACATATATAAAATACTAACATGAAAGGCATTTGTACATTGACCCATCTACTTAATAAATATTTACTGTCTTTGTGTGTAAGATGCTGTAGCTATAGTAGCCAACACAACAGATAAATAACCTTGCTTTCATGGAGCTTACAGTCTATAGGGAATCATGAAAAAAAGAAAGAGAAATATCTATGTCATTTGGTGACAAAGTCTATGAAGTCTGTCTTAGTCCATTTGTGCTGCTATAACAAAATGCCTGAGACTGTATAATTTATAAATAACAGAAATTTATTTCTCTTAATTCTGGAGGCTGGGAAGTCCAAGACCAAGGCACCAGCAGATCCAGTCTCTGCATCCAAGATGATGTCTTGCACTCTGTACCCTCACATACTGGAAGAGCAGAAGAGAATGAACCTAATCCTCCAGGCTCTTTTATAAGGACCCTAATCCCATCCATGAAGCCTTTGTCCTCAAGACTTAATCACCTCCTAAAGGCCTCACCTCTTAATACTATTACATTGGTCATTAAGTCTCAACACATGAATTTTGGGGGCCATGCTGAGATGATAGCAAAGACAAATAAAGCAAGGATGGGGCTTGGACATGCAATAAGTCCTGTACTTTTACTTAGTGTTATCTGGGAAGACTTCATTGATAGTTGCACAGAAATTCAAGACAGGTGGTGGAATGAATGAATCCTGCACATCGCTGGGTGGAAGAGACAACGCAAACAACGCAAAGACTTTGAGATAGGACCATGCCCAGCATGCTTGCTTGAGATAAAAGCGATCAGTTTGGCTGAAATGGAGAGAACATGAAAGGCAGTGGTAGATAGTGTCAGACAGGAGCCAAATGCTGAAGAGTACTGTAAGCAATTATATGCACTTTTGCATTTACTTGACTGAAATGGGAAACCAAGGGAGGGTTTTGAGCAGAGGAATAACAAGAACCGGATTATCTTTTAGAAGGATCACATTGGTTGATGTGTGGGCAATGATGATAGTAGGGCAGGTATTATAAAATGAGGAGACATAGTAGGAGTAATTACAATAATCCAGATGAAAGATGATGATGTTTTAGACTAAGATGATGGCATTGAAGTAGGTAAGAAGTGCTTGGATTCTCAATATATTTTAAAGGTGCGAGAGAACATGGTTTATGCCATTCAAAAATCTAGGCCTGCATATTAGAGTAACACAAAACAAATGAAAGTATTAGAAATTGTATTTAAATATTTAAATTTTGAATCAACAATAATTTCCAAATGTATGAAATTGAAAAGCTTCCCTGGGGAGTAACGTGAGACCACTGGAGAGATTAAAAAAGGACGTAGAGAAACAGGAAGGCACTGCGGATTTTCTCAACAGGAAAATGAAAAAAGTAGAAGAGGAAGATGGTTGAATTTGTTGTTAAATACCTTAGCCACCTCAACTTTTCTCAAATTAAGCCTGAAACAATAATACATACCTTTAAATACTTTGTGAGGCCAAAATACTGGTCTATGTGTACTACTTCAATCTATGTGGACAAAAGTAAAATCATGCCTTTTACCCTGGCAAAGGTCAAATTCTTTCTAGAATGGAGTACCCAGTTCTGGGTTAACATTGTAACTCCACGGACCAGATGTGCTTCTGAGGAACACCATCAGTGAGCAATCACCACTCTGATTTATGTTTGCTGCATCCCTTTGACTGTTGAAGAAACATAAATTACCTGTGAATTGAGCCTTATCTGGTAACACCTCAATTCAAACATAATCTTTTTCTAAAGAACCGAAGAAGTACAAACTTGTACAGGAAATGAATTTAGAAGTGAAAGACAAAAAGGCCAGAACCCTCCAAAAAGGGCCCTCAAAAGACAAATAGGCAGGCAGCAATGATTAAATTCAGAGACGTTTAAATTTTCACAGCATTTGGACTTTTCCTGGGTTAAAAACTGTAAAAGGTTCAGAGAAAAATAACAAAGGTAGTTAAAGACTTGGAAAGTGAATTTTAAGGTATTTTAAGAATACTGAGTAATTTAAGCTGAAGAAAAGGTAACAAATATGTGACATGAATTTGCTTTTTTAAATGAACATATCAAAAATTAGGATTTACTACTAAAACTGATGCAGGGTTTTTCCTGGTCACTTAGCCAGAGACCTACAGCTGGCAACACCACCTCCCAGGCCTTGCTCAAGACAAGGTTCACCACAGATGATACCCTGTCCACCTGGCCCCTTGGGCTGTGCCAGGTCTGCACTCCAGCATGGATCTCACCATCACCACAACGGTGACTCACCCTCCAGTGGGAGGGGATGTATAAGCCAGTGAGTGCAGGGGCCAGCCAGCCATTCCATGCACCAGCACAAGAACAGGCTCCACGCATGGCTTGCAGCTGGACCAGGCATGTCACAGTTGGACTCCCAGTGGACTCCAGTGTCCAGATGAGTGGAACACAGGATGCCCTAGGAAGAGGCGCTCATGACCCTGAAGCCCCAGAGCAGGGATGTTACAGCATGCTAATTTGCTTTTCTAGTCTTGCTGTCCATAGTTCAATGGACAGAAGTACATTAACATCTGTCATCCCCTTGTCCTGCTCCAGCCCATGGCTCTGGGGATGGCTCAGCTCGGCCACTGCTTCCTCTTGCATGGGGCAGCTGCCCTTCACTGCTAGAAGGCAGGGAGCCATGGTGTTACTGCCTTTTCTGTTCCCACCTTCAGTGGGTCCTGAGCCCTTGTCCCACATCCAAGAAGAATGAGGATACACTGACAATCAAAAGATGAGGAGGGTGGAGAAGAAGTTTATTGATTGAGGAAACAGCTCTCAGCAGAAAAGGGGACGTGAACATGGTCCACCACCTGAAGTCCACTGGTCTCTTTCTCAAAGTGGCTGACTTTGAGGCTTTTATGGGCTCAGAATGGAGAGTGCATGCTGATTGGTTTGTGAGTATGCAAAAAAGGGTAAATCAAAGGTACCATTCAAAAGTGGTCATGACAATGTAAAAAACCAATTAGGGAAGGGTAGGTGGGCATGACAGTGTAAAAAACCAATTAGGGAAAGATAGGTATATGTAGAATATGTGAAAGGTCAGGATTAATCAGAGTAAAGCATGCAAAACAGGAAGACAGGTTCCAAATCTGGTCTGTGGATTTAACTGAGACTTGTAGCTTGGCCTCCAGGTTTTAAACTGTCTTTGGTTTGAAGGTGGGGTTTCACAGGAACCTGCCCGTCTGCCTAGGATTTTTCTGCCTCCTGCTGCTATCAAAATCATGTGCACTAAGAACCCATCAGACAAAAGTTGCAATCCATGGCCTTGCCTGAGCTTAACCCTCTAGGACCCAGAGTGACAGTTTCAGAAGTCTCTGTAGGCAATGTCAGTATTTTCAGGCAAATTCATGTAGTTATTATGAATTATTATTCATAAATAATAAAATGTTACCTAACACCCTTTTTCTGGCTGTCTCATTTGTTTCGGACACAGAATTGCTTTCTCAACACAAATCTGACAGGCTTTTTCTATGAACTTGTCTGAAAGGGGATTCACTGATAGTGAAAACTCATATGAAATAAATGCATCCAAAAGTGGGGGAAAATTTTGGTTAAAAACCTATATTAAAAGAATCAGATCAAAATTTCAAAGAGCACTGCTTTGCCTTGAATAACTATTCATGTTAAAATGAATGAAACAGTTTCCAATAGGAAAGGCCAAGTCTTCAGGGGGAACTACCATGGAAATAGATTGAGTTTCTCTATAAAAATTCACTTGTGACAAAGACTTTTATAGCTCTTGAAAATGTGTATAATTAATTGTATTGTGCTATGTTCTAACTTCTAAGTACACTCCTATTACAGTGTTTGGAGCTGGGAAATGCTGTAGCACAGGCTTATAACACTATTAGTGTGCTCATATACTCTTATTCTTCAGGATAAAAATATTCTATTGATATGTTTCTACTCCTCGCACTGTTATAAATATAATTTTGGGAAGAATGTTACAAATTCATTTGATGATATATGTAACAGGATTAATTAACATAATTTTAGTCACAATGAAAACCTGAAATGAAGGTATTAAAAATTATTGTAATAAAAATAATTACATTTATTGAGTCCCAATATGTGCCAGACATTTTATGTATATTATTCTTAACCTCACAACAGCCTCACTGGTCTTTATCATTATCTTCATTTTCACATGAGGAATTCTATTTATATAAACTTAATTTCTTGAAGGAAAAAGAGCCAGGAAGTGATAATGCTGATATTTGAAACCTCACAAATTTGAATTAAAATATGTTGAACTTCCTACTATTCACATCATCTTTTCAGCAGCATTTTTCAGTTTATTTGTTTAGATTTGTGTTTAAGTCATTCTTGTTTAGTTGATGACATTTAAGAATGTTCAAAACTGAAAATTTGGTTTGTTTAAAATGCTATTTTGATACATTTTTATGAAATGAATGTGTATGGGCAGAATTTTTCAATGATATTTTGGGAACTTCTATAGTGTTTTACTACAAATGCCATTTCAAAAGTTGATATGATTTTAGCATGAGACTTAAATAAATTATGAATTCTGTTCTACAAAACAAATGACTGTAGGATTTATCTTTCAGCTCGACTTAAAAAGAACAGTAGTTAAGGACATCAGCTCCAACTAAAAAGCAAGGCTTGCTAGCTTTCTGGGGAAGAATAACTGCTGGCATAGCCAAAGCGGGAAAACAGCTCACACAAGCGAGGGCATCCAGGAGAGCACTATGACTCTGAAATCTGACCTGCTGGCACCACCTAAGGACATTCTGAGAGCCAATTTAAGCCCATGAAAACATCAACATTGATTTCAAATCTAAAGACACATATGCATTTCTTGTTTCTGGGAGTGAAATACTTATCAAACAAAATATTTCTCTCTCAAGATTAGGCTGATAATTCACTCCCTCTTAAACAAATGAAGCAAAACAAACACAGTAAAATTCAGAGGCTAGATTACTTCTGAATTACCTAGATTAAATCAAGCCACAAAGACTGTGTGCTGAGGGAAATTTGTGGGCAGAATCCTAGGGTTATCTACCAGGCTGCCACTGCATTGATTCAGTATTTCTGCTGTAATGAGTAGAGTGAAAAAAAAAATTGCTGTAGTGAGCTAAGTTGCTTATGAATCAAAAGACTTTCTTTGATGCATCTTAATACTATTTTGCTGGGACACTTGCCCACATTCCCTACAGCTGTTTCAGGGAGACAGAATGGGCTGCTAGAAATAGTGTCAGTCACACTGAGAGAGAAAATGGCAGGGGTAGGACTGTCTTCGTTCTTTCTGAAAGTGGAAATTTTAATGGTGACCAGGATATGTTAAAAAGTATATTTATATTTTCATCACTTCCTGAGCCATGATCTTTATAGTCAACCTAAGTTGGTTTTAAACAAAGAAAGAAACAAAAATATAAAACAGTCAAGAAAAATATGAATGCAGAGACACTTCTATTGAAACAGAACATTTTCATTTCATGGTTGATTTTTTTCTGTCACCGAGAAGGCAATGAAATATATGACAGCACTTCTATATTTTCCTCTTCTGCAACAAGCACAGAGACATACACTTTCAGATGCCTTATAAATCACACTTGTTAATATTCACCAACCACAGAATCAGAACCTATAAAGGCTGTATCTGACCAGAATATTTTGATTGCAATTATGTCTTATGTAGACAGAAAACCTGACTTACATTTGCTCCCGAAGAAAATATTGGCTCTTATAGCTGAGATATTCCAGCACAATTTTGGTTTAGATACTACTTTTCCAGGGCACAAATGATGTCATCGGGGTCTGATTTCTCTGAGTTGAAAAGTATGTAGGATTTTAAGTCAAATCGGAATTCCAGGCCCAGCTCTTTTTATATGGGGAATATTAGGGAATGTATAAATTCAGTGAATCTCAATCAGCTTATCTGAAAATTAGAGATAATAGCCCTCTGAAGCAGGATCAAATGAGAATGTACAGAAAACTGTGGCTATAACTCCAAGGTATCATAAGAACATTAAAGATAAACGCATATGACTTTTCTCCTAATAGAGTATATCAAAGAAATTCCTGCTTTGGGAGCCAAGTGAGCTGGTGGAAGAGATAAAACTGGGGAAGTAAGGAGGAATGTTTAGAAGAATCATTAAGGAACATGACAGTACCGAGTGGCTGATGGACAAAGGAGCAAGAACACCAAGAATCTGGAGCATGGCATGGCAAGGGAAGTGAGAGCCTTAGAAAAAGCCATTGGGGGAGAGTTTTAACACGCCCTTTCTTGTTTATGTAGATGTATGTTACAAATTCAACTATTCAACGATGTTTGTTAAAACGAACATCTCAACCAGCAGCTACCAAATCCATCTCTGAAACTCAAGGGTCTTTATCTATAGCCTGCACCTTGGGCAATAGGCTTTCTCTTTGGTTAACAAAAGAGATCAATAGGCTTTCTCTTTGGTTAACAAAAGAAATCAGCTGAAGTTAAAACTATACAGATAATACATTCTTATAGTAGAAAATATCACCCTAGTACTAACATCTAGCTGGCGAGGAAGGAAATAAGAAACTTACAGGCTTGTATTTCTTCATTCTTTGAACAAATGTGCATTGAAAACCAGCTACTATGTGGTGAGCACTGTATACAGTAATCTCCCCCTTATACATAGTTTCTCTTTCTATGGTTCCAGGTACCCACATTCAACCACGATCAGAAAATATTAAATGAAAAATTCCAGAAATAAGTAATTCATATGTTTCAAATTGCACACCATTTTGAATAGTGTGATGAAATCTCATGCCATGCAACTCCATCCGTTCAAGATGTGAATCACACCTTTGCCCAGGAGATCCATGCTGTCTACACTACCTCCCATTAGCCACTTAGTAGCCATATAGATAATCAGATCAACTATGGCTGAACACAAGTACGTGTTCAAAGAATGCTTATTTTATTTCTCAGCAGCTGCAAAATGCAAGAGTAGTGATGCTGGCAATTTGACTATGCCAAAGAGAACTTGTAAAGTGCTTCCTATAAGTGAATAGGCAAAGTTCTCCACTTAATAGAGAAAGCAAAAAGAATTGTAAGCTGAGGTTGCTAAAATCTACGGTAGGAATGAATCTTCTGTCTGTGAGATTGTGAAGAAGGAAAAATAAATGTGTACTAGTTTTGTTGTCGCGCCTCAAAGTGCAAAAGTTATGTCCATGGTGTGTGATAAGCATTGAATTAAAATGGAAAAGGCATTACATTTACGATTGTAAGACATGAACAGCAATGTATTCCAACTGATGGCAATCAGTTTCAAGCATCCACTAGGGGTCTTAGAATGTATTCCCCCAAAATAAGAAGGACCACAGTATACAAAGACAAATAAAAACATTGCCCCTGTTTTCTTGTAGAATACTAGTAAAGGAAATTTACAAATGTACATAATGAAAATATAATGTAAAAAACTGCCTAATAGATATTGACATGCTACAGAGGCATAGAGAAGTATCTGTCTCTGCAGAATTTGGGGAAACGAGTCACAGAGAAAATGTGTGAGGTGTTCATGAAAACAGAACGAGAGCTTATGGGAAATGAAGGGTGGTCATCCAGGAATAAGGAAGGGCGTGCACAAAGTCACATGAACCTGAAAGTGGACTGGTATGTTGCTCAGCGTGACTAAAACATGAAAGCATTGAGGCATGACAAGATGAAAATCATATTTAATAGGATCTTGTATGTTTGGGCCTTATCCTGGGGTAAAGAAATGCTAAAAAGTACTTTATATCAGAAGGGAATATGATCAAATTTACATTTTAGAATGCTAACTCTGGAAAGATTACAGAATGTGGATTGGGATTTCATGGAAATAGCACACAAAAGCAGATATATGGAGGAAAAAGTACAGTTATTACTTGAAAGATACTTAAGATATAAGTTCTAAAGACTATGTGACCGTATTAATCAGGGTTCTCCAGAGAAACAGAACCAATAGGATGTATAGATATAGAAGAGAAGACTTACTAGGGGAATTGGCTCTCGCAATTATGGAAGCTGAGAAGTCCCACGACAGGCCACTTGCAAGCCGGAGATCACCTAGGATGCCAGTAACATGGCTGATATCGTTTGGCTCTGTGTCCTCACACAAATACATGTTGAATTGTAATTCCCAATGTTACCCTTGCTGTTCTCATGGTAGTGAGTTCTCACAAGATCTGATGGTTTAAGAGTATGTGGCACGTTTCTCTTCGCTCTCTCTCCCTCCTGCCTGCCATGATAAGACATGCTTCCTTCACCTTCCACCATGATTACAAGTTGCCTGAGGCCTCCAGCCATGCTTCCTCCACAGCCTGCAGAACTGTGAGTCAATTAAACATCTTTTCTTCATAAATTACCCAGTCTCAGGTAGTTCTTTACAGCAGTGTGAGAACAGACCAATAAAATAGTCCAGTTCAAGTCCAAAGTCCTCAGAACCAAGTGGTGAAACTCAGAATGACAGTGTAACTCTCAGTCCAAAGACAAAGGCCTGAGAACCCGGGGCCTAGGGGCCTCAGGAGGGCGAGTTGTTGTAAGTCCTGGAGTTCAAAAGCCAGAGAGCCTGGGGTTCTGATGTCCAAAGACAGGAGAAAAAGCAATGTGCATCCCAGCTTCAGGAGAAAAAGAAACTCATTTTTTGTGTTACATCTCAGCCCACAACTGATTGGATGGGGCCCACCTACATTGGGGATGATCTTCCCACTCAGTCCACTGCCTCACAGACCAATCTCCTCTGGAAACACTGTCAAGATACACACAGTAATAATCCTTTACTAGTTCTCTAGGTAATCTTTAATCCAGTCAAGTTGACAACTAAAATTAACCATCACAATGGCTGATTGGATTTAGAAGATAATAGGATGGTGCTCAGAATGAATCCCAGAAAATTGTAATAGTGTTATCAATAAAGTATAGGCTTTGAGGAAGGAGAAAATATTTGGAGGTCATTAGAGGTATCTCTGTACTATTCCAGGTAGTAGTAGAATAAACATGTCTGGAGCCTAGGAGAGAGTCCTGAATAAGAAAGATATTTGAAGATCATTAGCATACAGTAGAAACTATGCAAATCATATAATGTTTATGGAAAGAAAATATGTACTATAAGGAATCTGTAAACAGCAAATGAGGGAATAGTAAATACAGGTAAGAAACTGGAAAGATTGTGAAGAAGTGGAGTAGTATTTCCTTTTGAGTGCCCCCAAAATGCCTTTATATGCTTAGGACCTAGCGTGGTAAATGGCACATAGCAGAATTTTCTAGGCTGTGAAATCCTGCAGAAGATAAACTATTATGTTTTTTATCACTTTATCCTTAAGATACAGTTAGTGTCTGGTTCTCAATTAATCAACAAATAAAAGAGGGGTGGGGAGAGAGAGAAAAGGATTATGGGATTTGGGAAAGTAGGATTGCCAGAAGGAAAAAATAAGGCAGAAGAGATATTATTTAGAATAGAAAATGGAACAGAACAAGTTGCAAATTTATGGGGCATGAGTCTGATGTGAATAAATGATTCATATGAAATGATTCATGCTAATATGAATAAGTGATTGAATAAACAAACAAATGTGGGAGAAGAGATAAATCTTTCTTACAGAAATATTCCAAATAATATATGGAAATGCTCTTCTTCCCTTGATTGTAAGCTGGACTTGACTCTATTCCAAATAATTGAGGATAGAAAGCAGAAAATAGTAACTTTACAGCAGAGAAACCTGGCAAACACTACTTTAACCATGTGGTTAATGTTCATGTAAGCAGTAATGCCACCTTGATCTCATGTACCTTCTCGTATAACATGATGATGTCACTTTATCTCTGTGGTATTTGCTTTTTCCAAAAGTCCATAACCTCAAGTTATGAGACTACCACCAGACAAATTCAAATTGAGGAGCATTCTATAAAATAATTCACCATTACTCCTCAAAACTGTAAAGACTGTGAAAAACAAAGAAAGACTGAGAAACCATCGCATATCGCAAATGACTAAGGAGACATGATGACTAAACACATGTGGTATTCCCCCAGACTGGATCCTGGAACACAAAAAGGACCTTAGTGTAAAAGCTAGGGAAATCCAAATAAGGACAAGAGTTCAGTTAATAGCAACATGCCAAGGTTGGTTTCTTAGTTTTGACAAACGTATCTGGTAATGTGGGATGTAAACATTAAAGGAAGCTGTGTGAGACGTTGTGTTGGTTTCCTAGGCCTGACAACAAATTTCTACAAACGGAAAACCACAGCACATTTTTATCACAGTTCTGGAGACCAGAAGTCTGAACACAGTATGAGCAGGGCTACTCCCTTCTGGAGGCTCTGAGGCAGAAACCATTCCATGCCTTTAATATAGCTTTTGGTGGCTGCTAACAATCTTTGGTGTTCTTGGTTTGTAGCTGCCCTTCAATCTCACATGACCTTCTCCAAGACTCCTCCTCCTGCCCCCACACTCCATGTCTGAGTCTTTTCCCTTTCTGTCTCTTATAAGGACATTCATCATTGGATTTAGAGTCCTCCCTAGATTCAGGATGATCCCATCTTGAAATCTTTAATTTCATCTTCAAAGACCCTATTTCCAATTAAGGTCACGTTCACAGGTACCAGACAAACTTTTGAGCTGCTATACAACCCACTATAGGGATATTTGGGAAATCTCTGCACAATCCTTGTAACTTTTCTGAAACTAACAAATTATATCAGAATAGAAATTTATGTAAAAAGGGGGAGGGGACAGTGGTTAAGTGGAATCGGTATAATGGAGGTGTAGCCTTAGATATTTAAAAAGACACTTCCTAGTGACAAAAGGAAACAAAAGAATAACAGGGTGAATATAGAGGTTTGTAGGCATGCAGGAGAGATATTGAGATTGTTCATGGCAGAAGAATCCCGTTCTCTCTAAATAGGAGGCAGGATTTTAAAAGAAAACAAAAAGTGTTTGGAGACATATAATGGGAGCTCTGAGAAAAGGTATACAAGTATTGGAAAGTAGGAAGTAGTAGTTCTCAGAAACAGAGCACTGAGCAGTCTTGAAGTCTAGTTAAGGTCACAAACCATGAGCAAGCAACAATCCCAGTTCAGTGTGGTCATTTACACTAGCAGTCCTCCGCAGCTTAGGCGGAATATGGTGACAGATAAGCACGCTGGTAGAATAAACTGAAATGTTTGATCTGGAAACCCAGGCTAGGTGGGAAAGCAAGCGAGTAAAGACTGTCAGTGTGAGAGCAGTCCTCTCAAACATGTACGTGCATACGAAACACGTGGAGACCTTGCTAAGTTGCAGACAAGGTTGGAGAGGGCTCAGAGAATCCCGTATTTCCAACAAGCTCTCAGGTAAGGCTGACACTCCTGCTGCTGGTCCACAGAACTCATTTTGAGTAGTAAGAGGTTTTAGAACCTAGAGAGTGCCAAGAAGTCCAAATGCAATCTAAGAAGGGCACAGAATTGTAGAAAGAAATAAAACTGGAAATTCGAGGGCTCATATTTCTGAAATGGATTAGTGCTAGAGGATGATAAGGTTTAGGGAGTGGCCATGGGCATGAGTCCCTGAAGTCAAGTAGCAAAGAACCTCATTTGAAGAACAGATAGAGTATTAGGTGGGTCCTCCTTGGAGACACTGAGGCAATGCGTGATGAGGACAATTTGAGTCGAGAGGAAAATTGTTAACGGGGTATTAATTTCTTTATTGCATCTGGAAAAGAGAGACATTGAGACTACTGAAGGGTGATATAACCTGGGGAGTCTGAAAGGCAGGTAGACGTCTGTTTATGTTTTGGAAGAAAAACCATCTGGAAAAAACAATGGATACCTGGAGTTCATGAGTGACCCAGGAGACATGGGGAGGTGGTAGAATGAGAGGTTCCTGATTAAAGATTTGGAGGAAAGCTTTTCAAATAAGTTTCATTAACAGCCTGAATTTACTAAGAAATTCCAGTTAAAAAAGAAGGTAGTCAGCAAAGACAATGATTATAAAGAAAACTGAGGCTGCAGCATGAACTTTTTGCAAGGACGTCAACAGAAGGTTGGAGTGAGACAGTGAACATGAAAGAAAGAGATGCCGTTTTGTGGCACATGCCCTTCAGATGAGGACTGGGAAACCCAAATGGAAGAGGAAGAGCTGAGAGCTAGAAAGGAGGGCCATAAGTGAAGTCACCATACTCCTGAGACTCAGGAGAAGTTACTAAACAAAACATTACTTCTCTCAGGAAACACAATTTCTAGTTGTCCCCAAGTATGTAAACAAGAAACAGCAAGGGCACTTCTTTGACTGACAATCTTTTATTCTACAGAAAGATGGTATCTGTTCAGTGGCAGCAGATTGAGGACTTTACAGTAGTGCGACTTATCAGATTTATTTTAAATTCTGATATATACAAATGTAGGGTTTTTTTTGTTTTTTTTTTTTTTTACCTCCTGCTGATTCTCATGGAAACTATACTTATCGTAGGTTTGGGAAATGCAGCTCGGGGCTCTGCGATGATTGACAAGAGTGCTAACACTGGATGTAATCCAGGATGGCGGATTAGAGAGAGACCTTTACAGCTCTCTTGCATTCTAATTAGCTGACAGTCATGAAAGATGTATGCTCCAGACATTGACATTGTCACTTCAGGCAAGGACAAAAGTCATCTAATTTATATTAATATGAGAAAAGTTTAAGTCTGCCCATTTAAAATGGGAGAGTTTAGGCAAACTTTCATTAGTATCTTTGGCTGACAAATGAAATGATGCAAGACTGTAAAAGACACGTCATTTTTCTGTAAATTGGTAGAGATTGGAAATCATCTTATGGTAAATCACCTCTTTTATCAGCAGAAATATCTCTGAACTGGAACAAAAACGGGAATATTTCATTATCTTAAAAATCTTACTCTTGTCATTTTGGAAGCTATTTACATTACTGTCTATCCCATGAATCAACATTAGGAGAAAATACATTTGTGGATACTTGTGAAATCTGGAGATAAAAGTGAAGATGTTTGTATCCTTAAAAATATGCATTTATTTTAATGTTTGATTCTCCCTTATATTAGTTTTTTAACCATAATACTATATTTATATGCAGAATATAATATATATTTTTACTATAATATATAATAGTACACATTACATAGTTAATATAGTATATTTACAGTTTTAAACTTTTCAATTCAATCTCCCTTAATTTTACTGTACCTTTGCCTGCAGTGATCCAAAGACATAAGATCAAAGTTTAGATTTTATTATTAAGATAAATCTTACAGCTTTATTTTTTTTAAATCACAGTGCTTTTACCATGTTCATGGGTTAGAATAAAGTACTGCAAGAAGTTTTCTCAAGATTTTAGGATACATTTACATTCCCTAGAATTTCATTAATTGATCTGGTTAAAAGGCAAATCAACAATTATTGTACCTTCAAGAAGGACTAAAATGCAACTTGCTTTCTAACCAACAATGAGTCTTGGACTCAGACTTGTTTAAGTTGTTGACATTTACTGTGTCCCAGAAAGTGTGTTAAATATTTGATTTACAAAAGGGATAAAACATAGCTCCTATTCTTAGAGAATATACAGCTTAAAGATCAGAATATATAGGAATTCTGAAGATCATTGCCCATACGGCAGCATATGATTAAATGAGAGACACTGATCTCATTTCTATTACTGAACATTCAAAGTAAGTTTCCTTAAAATATTTTCTCTCTAGAATCACTACCAAATACTTTGTTCTACAGAAAGAACCAATTCACGCTAGGATGAATTACTAAGTCCTTATACTGTCAACATCTCAGTCATAAGCCGTTTCTTTTAGAATCTGGCACATAGTAGGGACTCAGCAAATGATGAATAAGTGACTCAGGAATGTTGAGAGAAAATGTAAAATATAAACTATACCTCAGGTGCTGCTTCTTCATCTGAAAACACGAGACAGTCCAAGTACAGATTAAATTAATTCAAATTAAATTAAATTAATTTCATTACTGTCTCTTAAAACAGAAAAAAAAAAAAAGTCCAACTAAGGTATCCTGGCAAATTTCCTTCAGAAGCAGTAACATTTTCTCCATTAATTATTCATTTTATTCATATAAATATCTATAAAGTGGTGTTTGAATAATTTTCTCAGTAATGTTATCTTTGATTTATGCCTTCCTCATGTTTTTCATTTATTATCTAATTTTTTACAGTAACTATTTTTAAGAAATCAGAAGCAACTTGTAGTGTCCTACATCAACTGGTGAGTGACATTAACCCCCAATATTTCCCTCCTCTAGACAAAACTTGCTCTTTAATCTTTCTCTGTTCTCAGAGGATGTTGTCCTTTTCCTTGACAATCTCCTTCAAATAATAATGCCGTGTGCTAAGCCAATCCTTACTATAAAAATCCATTTCTTTCTTCAGGTTATTTCTGCTAATTTAGAATTAATATCTTTAATAGTTTTTCTCCATTTTAACATCACTTTTTATAAATCTGATACTGTAAAGTAGTAAGAATAAGTTATGAAAAATATTTGATAGTCCAATTTAGTGATATTTTTACTTTTTTTTCTCCCATCCACTTGTTCTCGGTTAAAGCCTGGGTAACTATGCTGTCTATTTCTATGCCTGCCAGAAGGCAGCTACAAAAGTAAGTTTCAAGCAGCAACTGAGAAAAGGTAACAAAAGGCATAATACATATTAATAAACCTGAAAAATATTCAACCAACAGCCTATTATTATTCTTTACATCAAAGGAAAACATGGGAACTGAGTCTAGGAAGCAAAAACGAGAGGAAAAATATAACAAAAGAACTTGGAAATCAGATGAAACATCAGAAGGCTGAAAGCAGTTCAGGAAAAGAAGTCAAAATACACAGAAGGCAGTAGAAGAAATGTGTATGACGAGATTTATAAATACGCTATAGTACTAGGCAATTGACAGCTACACTCACAGAGAAGTCACATTATCTTTTTTTTTTTTTTTTTTTTTTTTAATTTAGATGGAATCTAGCTCTGTCACCCAGGCTGGAGTGCAGTGGCATGATCTCGGCTCACTGCAACCTCCACTTCCTGGGTTCCAGCAATTCTCCTGCCCCAGCCTCCCGAATAGCTGGGAATACAGGTGTGCACCACCACACCTGGCTAATTTTTGTATTTTTAGTAGAGACGGGGTTTTACTACGTTGGCCAGGCTGGTCTCAAACTCCTGACCTCAGGTGACTCACCCATCTTGCCCTCGCAAAGTGCTAGGATTACAGGCATGAGCCACCATGCCTGGCCCACATTATCTTATAATAAGTTCTTCTTTACTTTAAAAAAAAAAGTAATTTAGGCTTCACCTCTTCAATTAAATGCATGAAGTACTTTTAATGTGTATTAATTCAATAACCAGCTATTCATACAGTCACTCATCAGAAGTAAAACATCCTAAGTGGTTTAAAAAAATGCAACTGACTCCTAGAAAATTTTATTCCTTGATGACTCCATCGGACCACACTCTCTATGAGGATAAAACAAAGATCAAATCATGTATTCTGTGGAATTTCCTAATGTTCCGGTTTCTTTTTCATATAAGGTCCAACTATTTTATATTTGTTATTATTTCTTTAGATTCCAAGCAAGATCTAGAAAATGAGTCACACACAAAATGTTACCAGAAAGAATGAGCAAGATACTATTCAACTTGTTACTGGGGTACTGTCTACTTTACTCCACAAGGTGCACAGAGCAGAAGCTCTACAAAAATCCTGCAAAGGCAAAGACTGTGCCTTGCTTCATCCTGAATTCCCACTACCCACTACTGAAACAGTGCCTGGCACACAGGCATTGTGAGAATACAAACTAGGATGGGAATGTCGTCACAAAGCCATTCACAAAACCAGTTCACTAGTTAGATGCGTCTTCAGTGACATCTTCCATATTTTTCACTATTCATTATCCACAATTTAAGGACAACTATATTTATAAAGTGAATAATAAAGTTATACTTGGAATATTATATGAATGGTATATTCACATAACAAGACGTTAACATTGATACAACAATTTCCAGTCAGAATTAGCGACAAAAATTAATTTGATAGAAGGTAGGTTATACTTTTAAAAGGCACAAAGCATGTGGAAATTTGCTGGTTCATGGCTCAAAAATATGGAAACATGCAGTAGGTTTTCCATCTACAAAGCAATGGAGAAAGTTTACAGAATCAGGCAAAAAATAAGTGAACTGATATTCTGTAAAATAAAAATGTAAAGGACAACTCCAGCAGTCAAGGTAAATCAGATACTCAGCACGTAATTGGTCATAATTTGAAGCACGTACTTAGTACTGGGATACCTGAATAAGAATGAAAAGGGCTGCCTGAAAATGGATGGCCAGATATAGAAAGGAAGGTAGAGCAAACCAGGGCAGTCAATGCTCTATTAAGACAGGAGACATTTTTAAGAGCAACATACAAGAAACACTAGGATAAAGGCCAAGTTTTGGGAGTACTCATAAGAAGCAAACCAAGAGAGTGGAGAGTCAGTACCTGTCTAATGAGTGTGTGAGTGAGGAGACAAGTGAACGCATCTATGTTTTAGCTATTTTAAATAACTTTTAAAAGTTCTTTTGCTCTACAG
Organism: Cacajao melanocephalus; assembly: GCA_963573385.1. Classification (NCBI taxonomy): domain Eukaryota; kingdom Metazoa; phylum Chordata; class Mammalia; order Primates; family Pitheciidae; genus Cacajao; species Cacajao melanocephalus. Next base: position 28,961 of record CAUYLG010038619.1, read on the forward strand.
AAATGGTTCTCTGAGGGAGGTAGTATAAGTACTCTAAGGGTCTTAAACCTAATACACAAGCCTGGGAGATTTTCTCCAGTAAGAAGATTCTTTGCTGTGATGAACAAGCAGGCTGTAGATAGGCAGGATATTTGTAACATCTCCTCTGCACTGTTAAAGTAGTTCACAAACAACTTTGACAAATCACAAGATGATGATAGGAGAAAGTATAAAGATAACTAAAGTATAAAAATAAATCCGGCATCAAACATTAAATAAATACACTTTGGAAGGGAAGTAACAGACAAGAGCTGAGAAAGAAAAAAACAGAAAAAGGAAAAAAAAGAAGGTAAGGGAGGAGAAGTAAAGAGAATGAGAGAGAGGAGAGGAGAGGAAGGGGATGGAAGTGAGAGTGGCAGGAGGCAGCCAGATGCACAGGCAGATGGGGGCGGGTCCCCACTGAAACCCCACCGGCAAGCCAAAGAAAGTTTAAAGCCTGAAAGGCAAGCTACAAGTTAAGTCATCAGACTGGGTTGAGAACTTCTCTTGCCATTTGGTACACTTTCCTCTGATTGGTCCCCACCCTTCACCAATGTTTCATATACCTATCCTTTCCTAATGGGTTTTCCACACTGTCATGCCCATCTTTGAGGGGTGTCTTTGCTTTAATCTTTTTTGTGTACTCACAAACCAATCAGCACCCACTCTGCATTCTGAGTCCCTAAGAGGGCTCAGACAGCCCCAGGGGGGAGCTTTCCCACCTTCAGGTAGGGGGACCAACCCCACATCCACCTCTGCTAAAAGCCGTCTTCATCACTCAATAAAATTCTTCTCTGCCTTACTCATCCTTCGGTGTCCCACACGTCCTCATTCTTCATGGGTGCTGTACAAGAGCTAGGGAACCTCCAAATGTGGATACAAGCTATAACACAGGCAAGCTGACACACACCAGCGTGCCTGAGCGAGGCCCAGGTGGGGTGTCGCTGGCTGGGAGTCCCCAGCTTGTAAAGTGACCGAGAAGAAAAGTCCTGCATCAGAAGCAGAAGGGAAAAGAACTAGACAGTCTTAAGAGTCCCCTCAACTTGACCAAATTTCAGATAGGTTTCACCAGGACCTCTCTTTTTTGAGAGCATTTACTTGACAAAACTTTTCGCTGTAAATTATTTCTCTGCCTTTTTGAAATGTGTGTAAACTTTTTGAAGTCTCTTTTCAGTTTTAAATCCAGCAATCTCTTTCTCAAGGGCCTAGAACTATCCCTTTGACTTGTAATCATCAAGGGAGATGGCATCCTTATCTCCCTGTCCAACTTTGATGGACAGATTGCTCCATGTTGTAAAACTATCTCCTGCCAAAGAGAAGAAACTTACTCCTGAAGGAGTAAACTTTTTCTTTTTCTTTGGGTAAAGCCAATTAGCAAACAAGCCTATATTCTCCCTCTCAGCCCAGCATATTAAAATCCTCTCATCCTTTAGGAGTTGAGCTCAGAGTTCTGGCCTCTCTCCCCTATTGAAATAGGCTTGAATAAAGTCTTCCTTGCCTGTTTAACTTTGCCTAGTGCAATTTTGCTTTGGCAGAAGAGAAGAGAGGGGATGACAGGGAAGGGGAGGAAAGGGGAGGGGAGGGGAGAGAGAGGAGGGGAAGGGGAGGAGAGGGGAGGGAAGGGGAGGAGAGGGGAGGGAAGGGGAGGAGAGGGGAGGAG
>CAUYLG010038620.1:0-43624 GCA_963573385.1 Cacajao melanocephalus
TCTTAAGGAGATTTTGGGCTGAGAAGATGGGGTCTTTTAAATATACAATAGTGTCCTTTGCAAATAGAGACAATTTGACTTCCTCTTTTCCTAATTGAATACACTTTATTTCTTTTTCTTTCCTGATTGCTCTGGCTAGAACTTCCAATACTATGTTGAATAGGAGTGGTGAGAGAGGGCACCCTTGTCTAGTGCCTGTTTTCAAAGGGAATGCTTCCAGTTTTTGCCCATTCAGTATGATAATGGCTGTGGGTTTGTCATAAATAGCTTTTTTTATTTTGAGATACGTTCCATTGATACCTAGTTTATCAAGTCTTTAGCATAAAGGGCTGTTGAATTTTGTCAAAGGCCTTCTCTGAATCTATTGAGATAATCATGTCATTTTTGTCTTTGGTTCTGTTTATGTGATGGATTACTTTTATAGATTTGTGTATGTTGAACCAGCCTTGCATCCCTAGGATGAAGCGAAATATCTTTTGACCCAGCAATCCCATTACTGGGTACATAGCCAGAGGATTATAAATCTATCTATTATAAAGACACATGCACACGTATGTTCATTGCGGCACTGTTTATAGTAGCAAAGACTTGGAACCAACCCAAATGCCCATCAAAGATAGACTAGATAAAGAAAATGTGGCACATATACACCATGGAATACTAAGCAGCCACAAAAAGGATGAGTTCATGTCCTTTGCAGGGATGTGGATGAATCTGGAAATCATCATTCTCAGCAAACTGACACAAGAACAGAAATCCAAACAGCTCATGTTCTCAAGCATAAGTGGGTGTTGAACAATGAGAACACATGAACACAGGGAGAGGAATATCACACACTGGGGTCTATTGGGGGGTGGGAGGCTAGGGGAGGGGTAGCAGGGGGTGGGGAGATGGGGGAGGGATAACATTAGGAGAAATACCTAATGTAGGTGACAGGGGGATGGAGGCAGCAAACCACCATGGCATGTGTATACCTATGTAACAATCCTGCAAGATCTGCACATGTACCCCAGAACTTAAAATAAAATAAAACTTAGAGAACAAACAAAAAATAAAGTGGCGAGGCTAACGAAGACCATTTTCAGCAGCATCAGGTGACACACTGGAAGAGTAGTTTCCATTGAGCAGGTGGAATAGATGCCTGTTTTCAGTGTTGAGGAGTGGTAGGAATGAGGGAGTAGACATAGGAAGATAGTGTGTATTTCACAGTGGGGCAAGACAGAATTTGGTGGTACCTGATCCCTGCTAAGGAGTGCATATTGGTGGATTAATTCAGTTCTAAGTTAATACCTGTAATAGAGATTCAGTGCTAACATAGAGATTGTCCAAAGAAATGGATTAGAGAGGGGATAGAAAAGGATTAATAGAACAGAAGGGAGCTTGGAATTAAGCAAGAAGGAAACCAAGCAATAAAAATCCAAGGAGAAAACAATTGCTTGGACTAGGAAAGGTCACTGGGTAACAGAAACTGGAGACAGCTATGATAGGTGTTCTGAGAAAAATTGTGGTGAGTACTTTACAACTAGATTCATATTATTTTAATGGGCCACTGAAAAATTTCCTAAAGGCATGCTTATGGATCCTGACCTTTGATTAAGGTAGATGTTGGTTCAAGGGAAGGTAGTTTTTAAACTAGAAGACATTCAAGCATGATCATTGATTAGGGAAAATGTTTCTGGTAAGGATTGAGACTCACCATTTAGAACTAGTTCAAACATTTTTAAAGAAGAAATAATCCCAGTATCCTCTGAGTGTAATTCATTTTGAAAAGGATGGGTTAACAGGGAGAGTCCTAAGGTTCCAAAAATTTGAATGAATTGCTCCAGGCCTCTAATACTTTGGGGGAAAAAGTCACCTACAGCTTAATGGAGATTTGCTCTGCTAATTACTTATATAAGACTTAGAGGGAAATTATGACCCAGAACTGACCTTTATTATTGCTATAAAAAGATAAGCTAGGGAAAAATTTCATAATTTTACTTTGTAAAGGATTTTTTTTAAATAAGGAAACTGCAGAAAGTCTTCTACAATTATTTTCTGAACAAAGTGTTCTTGTTTTCTTTACTATGAGTGCTGCCTTGAGTTCTTTCCAGTCTTTGTTCTTTAGTTTTTTGTGTTTTATTTTTCCAACCTAGAGTTATAGACACAAGGCCCACGATTGTTCAAATTCTGCAAAGAAAATGTATTTCAGATCTTGTCACTCATCTGTCAGTATTTGACGTGGAACAACTACTTTTTCAGATGCTATCCTGAGTAGAATAGTGATCTTCCAAGATTTGTATCCTTCCTAGAACCTCAGAATGTTAATTTACTTGGAAATAGGGTTGTTGATATATATAGTGAGTTAAGATGAGATTATACTGGAGCAGTGAGTGCCTTTACTCTAGTATGACTGGTGTCCCCATAAGAAGAGGAAAAGAGACAGAGACATGATAGTGCCATGTGATGATGGATGCAGAATTTAGAGTGGTGTTTCTAAGCCAAGGAATGCCAATGATTACTGGCAATAATGGATGCTAGAAAAGAAGCATGGAATTTATTTTCCTCTAGATCCTTCAAAGGGATCATGACCTTGCTGGCACCTGGATTTTCAGATTTCTGGCCTCCAAAACTGTGAGAGAATACATTTCTGTTGTTTTAAGCTAACCAATTCATGTAACTATTACAGCAGGCCAGGAAAGGAATACACCTTTAAACAAGTCTTTAAACAATTCAGGAATAAAAGGCCTTTGGTCCACTGCAGAATTCTCAAATGCCTGTTTGAAAATTTGATGGATAGGTAAAAACGTAACTGGGAAGAGTGGTGCTAAAGATCGGGGGAAATAATTACCATCTGCTTAGATTAGTAGGGTAATTTTACATTGCTACCAATAGCCAGAAGGTTAAATCAATCAGGGTTTTCACCTGGTTCATTAAGATTTGTTGGCTGTGGGAGGTAGACTCCAGAAATCTTACTTGATTTGGAATGTATAACCATTTGTATCTTGGTGTGAGATTGTTTGGATTTGGAGGCTTTGCCTAGGTTAACTTGTCCATGTTGAGCAATTCTGGTATAAACAGAAAGGAAACTTGGCTGACCAACTGGACCTGGTAGAAGAGGTAGCAATTTTCTGAATAAGGTGTTGTATCAGTGTTCTAAGGCTGCCGTAACAGAATTCCATAAACTGGGTGGCTTAAAGAATAGAAATTTATTTTCTCACATTATTGAAGTTGAGAAGTCTGAGATCAAGGTGCCAGCAGGATGTGTCAACTCTGAAATCTTTCTCCTTGGCTTGCAAGATGGCCGCCCTCTTGTTGCCTCCTCACTGGCTTCTCTCTGCACATGCCCCCTGGTGTCTCTCTGCATATCCAAATTTTCTCTTCTTATGAGGACACCAGACACCAGTCAAACTGGATTTGGGCTTCTGCTAAACATTTTGTTTTAACTTAATTACTTCTTTAAAGGCCCTAACTTCAAATACAGTCATATTCTGAGGCACTGAAAATGAGGGTGTAAACATATGAATTCTAGGGGTACACAATTCAGCCAATAACAGGTATCTAGGAAGGGTCAACATTTAAGATAATTGAGAAGTATTTATTTCTGTGTGTTCTGTAATTGGGAAGAATAAAAATGTAAAGGAATAACATCGAAGGATAAAAATGTTGCCACTTATTGAGGATGTCAAGTGAATACATCCATGGATTTAAAGAAGAGGGTTCCTGAGTTGATCCTCGGAATGGAAAAAAATATACCATTCTCTCATTCAAGTTTCATGTGTCCTCTCATAAATGAAATAGTAGAACATAAATTGAAGATTCGTTATGAGATCAGAGCCACTGACATTTACTATAGAAAGAAATTAGTTTATGAAACTTTTGAGCTTTACTCTTTTCTCTGATTGCTGATCAGCATTATTTTGTTCATCTACACAAATAGTAAGACATAGGGATGCTGTGTTCCTCATTTCTATCTGGAAATATAGCCACACATAGTGTCTGCTCATAAATAACAAATACCGATAAAGCTTCTGTAGAGCAGAATAATTTAGACAAAATGCCATTCTCAGGGTTGTGAAATGTGGATTCTACTATTAATATTTTCTTAAATTAAATGCATGTTGTGCAACTTACCCTGACATTTCTTTTGCCATTACTGAGAAACCAAAAGACTATTGCCTATATAAAACTTTAGCATGATAGGAAATACATTTCCTTATTGATTGTCGCACCAAGAGTAGGTCATAAGAGAATAAATGTCACCTGTAGGCATCAGAAGCAACATAGCAGGAATGATGAGGACAGGGGAGAAAACAGGATCTGTTAGTGATGTCTGAAAGACATGATTGGTGTAGAAAGCAAGAGGCTGTTTTCTGGAGAGTAATTCTACCTTATATTTACTGGTTAAGTGCTTTGCAACTAAAAGACTTCTAAGTGGGGTTCCCTCTTACTTCTATTGATAGAGGTAGAAATGAAATCAGAGGTAAATTGCCCAAAGTTGGCAAACCTAGCAAATGATAGATTTGGGATTTGAACCCAGGTCATCTACGTCCAAGTTCTATACTCTTAACCATCAGCCTGTACTGTCTCTCTTAAAAGCAAGGTTAAAAACCTAGCGTTATTTAAAACAGGTACTGGGGTTCTCAAGTCCGAAGACAGAGAGGAATCAACAGGTCTCAAGTTTAAAATAATCCATTAAATTTGAAATCTGGATGGTCTGGCAATAAATAATTATGAATTTCAAAATGTCTACTCTGCTGGCACAGAAAACCCTCCATAGGAAAGAGTGTTGTTGAAAAATGAGTAAGAGTTCTCCTCTTGCCTTCTCGCCTGTGAGAGAAAACACCCTCAGTTTGTGGAAGGACTGAAACCTAAACATGATGGCAAATGGAGATACCTGAATGGAGCAGAGGAGAGATCTGGCTTTCAAGGATATTTTTCTTTTATTTTTTTGAGATGGAGTCTTGCTCTGTCGCCTAGTCTAGAGTGCAGTGGCACAATCTCAGCTCACTGCAAGCTCCGTTTCCCAGGTTCAAGCAATTCTCCTGCCTTAGCCTCCCAAGTAGCTGGGATTTCAGGTGCCCACCAGCAAGTCCAGGTAATTTTTGTATTTTTCGTGGAGAGGAGATTTCACCATGTTGGCCAGGCTGGTCCCGAACTCCTGTCTTCAGTGACCTGCCTGCCTTGGTCTCCCAAAGTGCTGGGATTACAGACGTCTAGCCACTGAGCCCGGCCTCAAGGGCTTTCAAGGCTTGTTCACCTTCCTTGGGGCTGCAGGTTCCTAACGGCCAAAGACATCAAAATTTCAGAAGTACACACACAGCAGCCTCTAGGGATGAATATGCTCTGTTCCACATAGCAAAACTCCCAGTCTATTTGAAAACACAGAAGGGCTGCTTGGCACAGGCACTGAATCCTGGCAAAATCTAGCTTCCATTTAAAGCAGCTGATGGAGTGCCTCATCGATAGCTGACTTGGGGCTATCTGAATCATTCTAGATAATAGAATCTCAAGTCCAGCTTTCCTTGGTAGCTTTCTTTTCTAACTCTAGCTCTGGCTCTGATATGTTCTGGTCAAACAGTCTTCTTCCTGCTTTCACCACTAATCTGGCGTCTACCTCATTCATCTCCGGCATGTCAACCCACATAATTATGTTGTCAGCCTCCATTTGAAATAAGGTATCTTAGTCACTTAGTAGTTAATTATATAACAGACTCTTTGACAGCACTCTGGGTACAATGTCTTCTCAACCCTGGTGCAGAACAACACATGCCATCCATAATAGGATTGTCAACAGGTCAGAAACTCATATTTTATAGTTTCCCTTCAGCTAATTTAGAGTTAATTCATTCAGTGTAACAGAATGTGCCCAGTACTCTGGTAATAAATAAGAAAATTACTTTATGGGGCTTTAATCCTGACATATTGTGGTGATTTCTTTCTAATGAGCAATTTAGCAAGTGGAGTTAAAAAGTATAAAATGACTCCTGAATATTAAAGCATATTCAACATTAATATTCAAAAGTAAATGAAATTCTATTTACTTTTATTTGTTTAATCATACAAAGTTGGAGTCTGTTATCAAAGTATTTTCTGTAAGAAACATTTTTCTCCTTGAAAGTGAGGTTAAATTTCTTATAAGTTCGTTTTATATTTTGCAGTTCCTTTTACTTGAAAATCAAGTTTGATTTTTCTGTTTTTCCAGAAATGAAACTGCTTTTGAAGGCTATGCTTAGTTTTAGTTAATGTCTGATACCTTGGAGGGTTGGAGAAACACTTTTTGTTTCTTTCATTTTGCAGTACCTTTCATATTGTAAAAATCAGTAAAGTACTTGCTCATTTTTGGTTTGAAATACATGATTTCACTCTCATTGCTTAATAAGAATGCCCTATAAATGACCCTTAATCCTGATTTACTAAAAGTTAAAAAATTGAACAAATTCTTAAGTCACTGATCTGTGTAAGAGACTTTGCCATGCATGTCAAGCCTTACAGAGAGGGATATTTTTATCTTTGCCCTAATTCCATGCCTTAGACTATATCAAGTATAAGACCTCTTAGACATACCGTAAATATTGGCTGATATATAGCTAATGAAAATAATTGAATAAAGCAAGACTTTGCTTGTTAATATACTTAGAAAATCCTTTAAAGAATGCTGATTGACTTTCTATTTCCAAAATGCTTTACAATCATATTTGGTTTTTTCCTACAATAAATCTGAACCAACTTGGCATTTATATTCTTATGAATATTTATAAGCAAAGAAACAGGAAAATGTGAACAAGTCAAGCTTTCTGAATGACACAAAGATTCTTGTGTATTTGCTGCTATACTCTCAATAATGCCAGACTGCTTGTACCTTATTCAGCTGACCACCTTGGCATTTAGCCTGCCACTGCTGCTAATGTTACCTGGCTGCCATCTACAAACACTCTCCCTCACTGGACTAAGTGGTCCCACTGGACTAAGTGGCTTATTTCAGAGCCTGTTGATTTTCCACGCTGCCTCTGCATATCTCACCTATTTGAAATACATTCCTTTTGCTCAATATAGCCTTTCCGGCACTCTTATTTCCTCCCCTAATTATTCCTTTTCAAACATGTCTTCAGAAGTTTCAGACTGCATTGTATCAGGTAATGTTGTTAAAGCAGAATCTGAAGATGACATAAATAGGTTGTTTTCTGCAGCATTAACCTGGCAGTAACACCTGAAATCAATTTTCAGGTCTCCAGAATAATTTGAACATTACCTAATGACACTAGCTTACAATTATGAGATAAAATTAAGATAAGTTGTGGTCAAGAATGACTCTGAAATGGAATAGTTATTTGAAGTTCGGGTATCTCATTATCTTTGCCATTTCTGTTGTTGTGGTTTTGTCTGCAATTTTTATAAGCCAATGTTTATTATATTTTTTTGTAATGATGTGATTTGGAACTAAATTTTTCTTCTGTCACACCTTCTCAATCAGTGGAAGGTAGTGAACTAAAAAACACATGGTGGCTCATGCTTGTAATCCAGCACTTTGGGAGGCTGAGGCGGGAGGATTATGAGGTCAGGAGTTCCAGACCAGCCTGGCCAATGTGGCAAAAAACCATTTCTACTAAAATTACAAAAATTAGCTGGGCATGGTGGTGGGCACCTGTAATCCCAGCTACTCAGGAGGCTGAGGCAGGAGAAATGACTTGAACTCGGAAGGCAGAGGTTGCAGTGAGCCGAGATTGTGCCACTGCATTCCAGCCAGGGCTACAAGAGCAAGATTCCATCTCCAAAAAAAAAAAAAAAAAAAAAAAAAGTAGTGCAGATGCCTGAGGTTCAGTGGATTGCTAAAGGAAACTATTTCATCTATTTAAAATAATTTCTGATTAGTGAAGATTCCGTATTAACCATCTCCAACTCTGAAAGAAGCATAGCACTTTAATTATCGGTTGACTCAGTCTATTAATGAAAATTGTCATTGATACCGCTAGTAGAATTTAACAAAAATAGTAAGCTATATGTGGTTATGTTAATAACATACCATATAAAGTAATAAGATAATACTACACTATACCGTTGATGTGTATACATTTATCATTGTACTATAAACAGTTGGATGGAAGAAACAATAAAAACTTGATTTTTTAGTGGATTTAAAATTTTTAGAAAATCACAAACCATTGTATTCTCCTCACTCTAGCATAGTCAGTCAGGATATATAATAATTATCTTCCAGTAGCTATTACTCATTATCATAAAATAATTTATCAGGGAATTATATTTTAAACATTTTATACTTCAAATTGGAGCATATTCCAAATTGTGTTTGCAGCATAAAGGCACCATTGAAGACACAGTTCTAGAAACAAAACTTAATGGCAGTATTTTCATCTGGTCTTTTTAACATTTGTTGGTTTTTGAAAGTTGACTAAGGTATCTGGACTTTCTTTCTCGCTTTCTCGCTCATGTCTAAACTATGCTGGGACACATGAACAGGTACACATCTGTAAATTTGCATACACTTTAAATCCATGAATTTTCAGATTCAGAATGACTACTCTCCAGCATACAGAGTTTTATCTGGGATAGTTGCTAAACAAATATTAAGCTCAGAAAGTTACCAATGGTTTTGAAAAATATTCAAACAGCAATATGAATGGAAACTGATAGTGTATCAAAACTGTTTTGATACATTTTATTTATTAAAAAACTGTTGAGAAACAACTCACTTAAGTTTATTAAAGATAGGTACATTTTCCTGCTATTTTTAATAACTTTTTAAGCAATGGAAATATACCTTAATTTGGATTAGAGTAATATATTTCATAACTGTTTTTAAGAGAATACTTAGTCATAGTCCTTCACATTTTAAATTGTGAGATTGAGAGTAGTTTGGAGAATTTAAAAATATTTTAAAGTAAGCTATGTAAATAGTTTCTTGCTTCACAATTTTTATTTTTGTTTTTTTCTAGTTTATATGTTACCTTTTCATTTTTAAAAAAATAATTTCAGTTTGCAGGTTTGTTACAGGGGTATGTTGTATGACACTGAGTTTTGGGGTATGAATGATCCTATCACCCTGGTAGTGATTATAGTACCCAATTAGTTAGTTTCTCAGCCCTTGCCTCCTCCTCTGTCTCCTGTAACAGCCCCCAGTGTCTAGTTCCCATTTTTATGTCCATGTGTACCCAATGCTAAGTTCTCACTTACAAATAAAAACATGCAGTATTTGATTTCCTATTCCTGCATTAATTCACCTAGGATAATGGTCTCAAGCTGCATCGAGGTTGCTGCAAAGGACATTATTTTGTTATTTTTAGTGGCTGCATAGTATTCCATGCTTCATAATTTTTTTTGAATTATTGGTGTTAGCAGAGGTATTTATATACAACAGGTCCACAAATTACTTGTGGCATTGTTGTGAGTGAAAATCTGAATAGTATTTATGTATCTGTCATAAATATACAGACATTTTATAATCCTTATTAAATGTGGAAATGATTGTAGACTTCAATCATTTGAGATATAGAGTTCTTGTACTTTTTTTGGAGGGGTAGGCACTTTATAATCAAGAATGAGTCTAATCCATCACTAAATATTGAGCATTTATAACATTAGAATCTAATTCATATGAGGATCAAAAGACAAATATGAGTCCTATAGCAGTGGCATCCTCTGGTTCAGAGTGACAATAGAAGGATGGAGCCAGCTACACAGTTTTTTGCTATTCTGAGTATTGGATATGCTTGGTTTTGAAGGACCTGTATAGGGAAAACTCTGAACCCATATGTAGTCCATTTTCACACTGCTCTAAAGATGCTACCTGGGATTGGGTAATTTATAAAAATAGAAGGTTTAATTGACTCACAGTTCAGCATGGCTGGGGAGGCCTCAGGAAGCTTACAATCATGGTGAAGGGTGAAGGGGAAGCAGGCAGCCTCTTTACAAGGTGGCAGGAGAGAGAGCAAGCAAAGGGGAAGTCCCACACTTAAAAACCATCAGATCTCCTGAGAACTCAGTCACTATCATGAGAACAGCATGGAGTAAACCACCCCCATAATCCAACTACCTCCCACCAGGTCCCTCCCTTGACACATGGGGATTACAATTCGAGATATTTGGATGGGGACATGGAGCCAAACCATATCACTATATTCACCCAGTTTGGTTTATGAGGAGAAAAAGATCTATTCCTTATGGCCAAATTACTGGAGGTCAAAGAAGATGATAGTGGTAAGCTAAATTACCCTCTCCTTTCTAAAAATATTCTTTTCCCTTTTTCAACATGTGATATAATTATGCCATCATATCGTCAGAGGGAATAAAATGATAAGGGCATTGTAATTTTATGTTTGTAATCTATGTCAGCCTAAAAGATGACATTTTTGGGGCAGACTTGATGGACAATATTGCAGAGTGATATAATGACTGAAAAAGGCTGAGCACAGTGGGTCATGCCTATAATCCCAGCACTTTAGGAGCATAGTTGGAAGGATGGCTTGAGACTAGGAATTTGAAACCAGCCTGGTCAGCATGGCAAGACCTCATTTCTACAAGGCTGTGGTGGCATGCACCTGTAGTTCCAGCTACTTTGGAGGCTGAGGCAGGAGGATGGCTTGGGCCTTGGAAATCAAGGGTGCAGTGAGTTACGATCATGCTACTGCATTCTAGCCTGGGCAACAGAGCAAGACTGTGTCTCAAAATCAATAAATAAATAATCACAGAAGAAGAACTTTTCTCTCTTGCCAAAGTCATATTATTCATTTTTTTCCCTTTATTTTATAAGCAATTGGAAGCTTTTATGCTGGACAGTAGCATGTCTTAACTCATATTTTAGAATATAACCTTGGTGGGCTGGGTGCTGTGGCTCACACCTGTAATCCCAGCACTTGGGGAGGCCAAGCCAGGTGGATCACCTGAGGTCGGGAGTTTAAGACCAGCCTGGTCAACATGGTGAAACCCCGTCTCTACTGAAAATAAAAAAAATTAGCCAGATGTGGTGGCATGTGCCTATAATCTTAGCTACTTGGGAGGCTGAGGCAAGAGAATTGCTTGAACCCAGGAGGTGGAGGTTGCAGTGAGCCGAGATTGTGCCGTTGCACTCCAGCCTGGGCAACAGGAGCAAAACGTCATCTCAAAAAAAAAAAAAAAGTAACCTTGGTGGCTATGTGTAAGAGCATCTGTAGGTTTTAAGAGCTGGTTGCATTAATACTTATTAGGGGCCTGTTCCACTGACATAGTCCAGACATAATTAGCATCTAGACTAGAGCAGGAGATTCCAGATTGGAGAGAACACACTGGGAGACATTTGGAAAGTAAAATCTAGAAGAAATAGAACCTATTTCTTTTTTAAATAATCTTGACATTAATATTAAACAATTTCTTTATCTTTTAAGTTCTATTTTAGGATTTAAGGATCTGGAGTATAATGGGAGATGCTTTATTTCAAATCTTCCCAAGTGTCCTCATGCTTGCAAAAGAAAATCAAAAAGCGTGAATACGACTACATTTGACCAACATCTTCAGCATTTCTTGAAGGCAGGGAATAATAAAAAATATTACCTGTCAATAGAGAAATATACTCCAAGTTTTAATATAGCTTCTGCTGCTCCTGTAGGCTTGTAAATGTGGAGGACAGGAACAGGAGACATAAGATTGAAAAGTCTCAGGGGAAGCATAAACAGTTACACTCAGAACGTTTGATAATAAAAATGCTGAAATATTTACCACATTTCTAGGGCTTTGTAGTTGGCAACACTGGCTATAGGGAAATAAGCGGTACTGGAAGTTATAGCCTCAGAGAGCATTTGTTTCTTGGGGAATACTCAGAAAAGTAGAGAAGGAGAGGGCTGTGTAGAAAAAAATAAACAAACGAGGGAATCATTAGGATCTTACAGAAATAAATTAGCAGTAAGACATGTCAACTCTTTCCCCTCCTATAACCACAACCACAATCACCACCATCCATTAAAGAAACTAAAAACCTTATTACACTGAACAAATAGTCTTTTAAACTTGAAATAGTATCCTCAGACGCCTAAAAATAGAGAAAAACTCATCAGTTTAATTCAAAACTGCTACAAGAAACCTAAAAATGTTAAAATATTTCAACTAATGAAAATTCTCCTAAAACACCAATCATGAAACGAATTATAATGATGAAACACTAAAACCAAATTAAATATCATCATATAAACACTTGGAGATAAGAAACGTATTTTAAATCAGTAATTCAAAAACTAAAACTGTAAAAATGCAAATTGAACAAAGGAAAGAAATAGAAGAAAAAGGCAATGTCAGAAATAAAGGTAAAGCACAGAATAACTACTAAGTGCTCGCTGTAGAATATATTCAAGTAATAATAAGAAACATAGAGCAGGCATGGTGTTGCATGCCTGTAGTCTAGCTATGTGGGAGGGCTGAGATGGAAAGATTGCTAGAGCCCAGGAGTTTGAGGTCAGCCTGGACAACATAGAACTTGTCTCTAAAATTAAATTTGAAAACTACACAATTAAATAAAATATTTAAAAAATTTAAAAAGTGAAAATTATAATAGTAAAATAAGAGACCTTAAGAGGAGGAAAACAACCAAAAGGATGAGCATAGTATGACGAGGAAAGTAAAAAAGTATTAGCAAGTGTATCCAGTAGAAAGCAAACAACATCCAATATAATAATAGAATCCACAAAGGAAAAATAAAACCAAAACAATGAAATAGAACTAATATTTAAAATTATAATCAACTAATATTTAAAATTATAATCCAAGAAAAGTTCCTGGACCTAAAGACCAGAATGCTTTTGTATTGGGCCCACCGATGACCTGGGAAAACTGATCCAGAACAGTCAACCAGAAAATACATCCCAGTAAAACTTTGAAAATTTAAAAAGAAAAAATTTCATCAGGTTGCCAGACTAAAATACAAAATAATTTACAAGGGCAAGAGAATTACTCTGGTCTCAAACTCTTCTCAGTATAAGCATTCAAATCAAAGCAAAATTGGAGCAGAATTTTCAAGACACTCAAGGAGAGAAAGTATTAACTGAGAATTTTATATCAAATAAATCATGTTTTCTTTCTAGGAAAGGAAATTAACTTGCATTCTTGGTTCATGAATACTGTCAAAATGTGAAAATTTCATTTAAAATCTCTATATTCTCGCTCTTTTTTTTTTTTTTTTTTTTAATTTTGAGGTGGAGTCTCACTGTGTTGCCCAGGCTGGAGTACCCATTTGTCTTCACTCAACTCACATAAACTGTGTTGTGAGAGATTTTTAGATATCTCTGTAGTACTATTCTGCTTACAAAGAGAGAGAATCCAGTTATCCATCTTTGATAGCTGGTTTCTAAGATATGGAGTTCAGAAGAATAATATCATGTGATCTCTCATGAAGACTTTTTATATTCTGAGAATTATTTCAATTCATTTCTTTCAATCAAACTGTTGGACACACTACCAATGTGATTGAGATAAATCTGGAAGTATTGTTGATTTCTATCAGTCCCTGTTTTACAGAGAATATGTTCCTTGATAAACAGTTTGTAGAAACTTACATCTTCTCTAAGCACTTTACCAGCATTAACTTATTTTCTTAATGATTACAGAAGTACTCTTTGCTAGGTATTTTTTTTCCCCCAGTATACACATGAGAAAATTTATGCACAAGGTAATACAGTTAGTAAATCACAGAAATGAGATTTGAACACAGGCATTCTGGCTCCAAAATATGTACTTCAAATCAAGAAATCCAGGGTGGACTTAAAAGTATTCTGTTATTTTTCATGAATAAATTAGTGTTACTTGCATTATTTAGAATGCCTTATAAAAATCCCTGGAGGTTTTTTTTTTTTTTTTTCATGTAAGATACAATAGACAATTGAAGTAAAATATAACAAATTATAATACTCATTTTAGCTGACTGAAAATTCACAGATGAAAAAAACAAAGATTATTGGTTGTTCTGTGATTTAAAAAATGACCATGGGATCAGTAGATGTGGCTGCTTGAAATCAAAGTTGAAATTTTAAGCAAGAATGGATACAAGAGATAGAAGTTAGAATTCATAAAGAGTAGTTTATTTCTGATAATATCGAGGCAGATAATGTTAACATAATTAAATTTATCATGATTAACACCAAGACACATCCGACAGAAATTCTGGATCTGGTTGAAGAGTGTTGGTGTACTCCAAGTTAGTCTAAGATGGCTTCCACTGGAAGGAATATATCCAGATATATTCCTTCTCTTCCCTGTGGCAGATTTTTAATGATGACCTTCAACTCTTGCATCTTGTCAATAGGATTTAAATAATTTGACAGCTTTGGACTGGGTTTCATTGACTTTATGTCTCTGACCAAAGTTTTATAGATGGAAAAATGATTAACTTTCCTTTGCATTACAACCATAAAGTCTCACTCAACTCAAAGGAACTTTTTATTTGCAAGAATAGTTAATTGGTAAATAAAAAGCAGTCCGTAACATTATACATTTATTCTTTCAAATACTTTGAAAGAATACTTTGAAAGAATATTTTGATTTATTTCAAAATATTTGAAAGTATTCTTATTTTGAAAGAATAAATGTATAATGTTACTGAGTGCTTTTTATTCCTCTTCAGTAGACATTTATTCTGTTCTAGTAAATCGACATGATTTATAAGTGTTTCAACAAAAGTTGGTTTCTTAAACCTGAAATATATTGTGCAGAAAATCTTAAAGAATCTTTCAGGTTTACATTTTATACTGTTTGTTGTTGCTGAAGCATTGAAAATGTTTTACAAATATTTTCCTGAGCAGTCTCATGGAAATTAGTTTCATATAAAAGTTCAAAGGAAGAAATATTGATTAAAATGAGCACTGAACGTGAAGTCAGAAGGACTGGTTTTATGTCTTGGTTCTGAAAAAGAATAACTCAGTAAACTTAGGAGATTAATGTAACCCTTTAGCATCATCATCTGTAAAATAAACGTAGAATAGTATCCTGCCTACCTAACTGTGGTATTGATGAATCATATAGTGTGTATGAAAGTGTGTGAATTACAAACCTGCAATCAAATGTACATTAAAACTGCTAAGAAGTAAAAATATGTCCACTTCTGAACTCTTTGTGGTGTACTTATTGAAGAAAGGGTAGAATAGTCACTATGTATTAAGTAAATAATGCAAATAAGAATGATATACAAGTTTAGTGAATAAATATGGACATAATTAATGTTGCTATTTCTTTAAAGGATATGTCTTTGGTTTCAGTAAGAGCTAACTGCCCTTAACTTTTTGAAGAGTTAAAAAGAAGAGGAATGTCAGAGCACTGCCATTTGTTAGCGGTTACTTGGAAAAGTAATTTACCCCTTTGTTCTTCAATTTCCTTATCTCTCTCTCTCTCTCTCTCTCTCTCTGTATATATAAATATTCACACATACGCACACATATATACACATATAGGTATATACAGATGTATATGTGTGTATGTGTCTGTATATACCCATTTATATATAAAATGTAAGAATCTATGAATCAAAAAACAATTCAGCTCTCTAACAGCATAAGGCAAATAACATAGTCATATCCCCTTTTTGATACTCTGCCAATCTTTTTCTATGACATACTTTCTTTCCATTTGTACAATAAAGGCTCAGTACTCTTGGCCTCAGTTCTAGAGAAGAGGCAACCAGTAAAAAAAGCTAATAGGAATTGGGATCAAAGCCAATGTCTCCTTAGTCACATTCACATTAATTTCCAACCCTCGACATTTCTACATCAATGTCCTACAGTGTGCTCTCATGACAGTATATCACTTTCGGAAGATAGAGTTAGATTAAAAAACATTTTCTGACTGGATGCTAAGTTACTTGGAATATGTAATCAAATAAGAATGACTTATTTCTCATATATTTAGGTTGGGTTTTGTTGCACTAAGTTATTGAAATTAAATTGTAACTATCCATGCTATTGAGATTTTGGGAGACAGAAATACTTTGCAGGAAGTGATTTCATTGTGTTGTAACTGCAATAGATTCTACACTTGTTAGTGCATCTAAGTGGCTTGCAAAATGGGGAAAGGGTCAAAACTTAATCGTCAACTCACTGATTGGTTAAGACAAATAAATTGCAACCACACAGTTATGCTTGGGGGTGATTATTAACAGCCAGAAATAGGTTAGGTTACTATCAGGGTGACTGTGGGGGCATGGTAATTGGCAGAAAGCAGTATAGTAAAGTTCCCTGACGAAAACTAAGAATTTTATAACAAATTGCTCTGGAAAGCGGAGAAGAAAATGGAACTGATATATACAGAGGTTTGAAAAACTTACATACCAAAACCACATTTGTAAGGGAGTTAACTGATGGCTTGAAGACCTTAATAATGCTTGGAAGTTTTAATTTTTTCCCCACAAATATATGTATAATTCCACTGCATGTTTCTATGTTCCCGGATCAGAGGAGAATATAATTGTTGGTATTTAAATTCTTGTTATCCGTTGTCACCACCCAAAATTACCTTGTTTGATTATAATGTTGTTTGTTTTCTCTCTGCCTCCTGGCATGTAAGTTGGAAGAATGTGAGGGACTTCTCTTATTTACTACTTTGTTATTGATGCCTAGTGTAGGGTCTGACACATAGCAAGTACTCAGTATGTATTTATTAAAAATTATCTGAAGGCAGATTATAGTGAAAGCAGAAGAAAGTGGGAAATTTAAAAAAGGGGGTTAAGTAGTCATGGAGGAGATAGGGGATTTCTTTGCTAAGTAGTTTTGAATTGTGCATTGTTACTATAAAGAAAAGCCTTAAAGATGATTTAGGAAATTGCCATTGTTATATTTCCAGAAAAGTGCTAGATTTGAGGCAACCAGTATTACCTTGTAACCATATAATTTTTATAATCTTACATAGTGGCATGTAAAATTTGTTGCCAGTCTGCAGTCATTCCTGTTAGAACCAAAGGCGGTATTTTTGGCTTTCAAGTAATTAATACTCTGTTGGGTTCCATCTAGTTCAGATTTAATTTCTCTCATGAATCTGATTCATCAGTCATTCCTGGCTGATTAATGTTAGGGAATTATTGTTTGAGCGTTAATACTTTTGGTTTGAATTGGTTGAAACTTTTCTTTCTTTAAACCAACTGGACTTAGTATAATTGTAGAATTATAGAAACATTTATCCATAATTTTTCCAAGATGATAGAGTAGCAGTTTAGGAAGTTTTTGTCCTTCATATTATTCACTATTTTTTGAGATGGGGCTTCACTCTGGCACTCAGGCTCAAGTGCGGTGGCATAATCATAGTTCACTGCAGCCTCAAAACTTCTAAGTAGCTTCATCAGCCTCCTAAGTAGCTGGGACTACAGGCACATGACACTACACCCAGCTTAAAAAAAATTTTTTTTGTAAAGGCAGGGTCTTACTATATTGCCCAGGCTTGTCTTGAATTATTAGGATGAAGCAATCCTCTCATCTCAGCCTCCCAAAGTGCTGAAGTTATAGGTGTGAGCCACTGCACCTGGCCTAATCACATTTTTGTTCTTAAAATACTTGTTTCACTCATTTTTTTAAACTTATGTATACAGAATCACACATTAATAGTCTCATTGGTGATCATCTCCAATTTCTTTCAAGTTTGCATTCCTGTACTAATAAGACTAGAAATATGCAGTTTCTAGATGTCCTTGAAGGGAGAGTACACACATATGACCTAGTTTCTACCAATTAGATATTCTTTTTAATTTATCATTTTGAGGTTAAGATTATGTTTGTGAGATTTTTCCATATTGGTGCATGTAGCTGTAGTTTGAACATTTTATTGGCTGTTCAGAATGAAATGGGATATTTATTAGTATGCCTATTTATGCTACTGTTGATTGACATTTAGATTGGTCACCATTTTTTATTTCTAGGGATGATATTGCTTTGCATAATCTTAAACATATCTCCTCTGTGTGCGTGTGCAAAGTACATACTTAGGAATGAAACTTCAGATCACAAAATTCTGGATATTTTCAACTCTAAAACATAGTGACAGCCGACTTTGCAAAGTGATATAAACATTACACACCTGCCTTTAGTGTCTGAAACTCCTGTTGCTCCATCTGTCAACTGACAACACTTGATATTGTCAGTTTTGTTTTATAAAGAAATTTGAATGGATGTGTTTAGATATTTCACTGTGCTTTTAATATACTTTTCTATTTTTTAAGAGGTTGAGCACTTTTTATTACATTCATATAACACGTAGCTTGTGTTATAAAATGCCAGCTCAAGACTTTGCTTATTTTTCTCCTTTTTAATTATACAATTTATTCTCTTTATGATTTAATTTAATTTTTTATTTGGGTTTACTTTCCTTTTATTTTATCTGACAGTAGGTTCTTGTCATTTTTTGAAAATGTTTTTCAAAATGAAAAAGAATTTTTTTCTAAAAAATAGGCATTTCCGAGAATAAATCTTTCTAAACCCTGTTTCATATTTATCTCCCAAGATTTTACTTGTAGTATTTTCATTATTCAGTTGAAAATATCTTTTCTCACTTATATTGTTCTTTCTTTTACCCTTATTTATTATTTTATTTTATTTTATTTTTTTGAGACAGAGTCTTGCTCTGTTGCCAGGGCTGGAGTACAGTGGCATTATCTCAGCTCACTGCAACCTCTGCTTCCTGGATTCAAGTGATTCTCCTGCCTCAGTCTCCCAAGTGTCTGGAATTACAAGCATGTGCCACCACACTCAGCTAATTTTTGTATTGTTAGTAGAGGCGGGGTTTCTCCATGTTGGCCAGGCTGTCTCCAACTCCTGATCTTAGGTGATCCACGTGCCTTCAGCCTCCCGAAGTATAGGGATTATAGGCATGAGCCATAGCACCTGGCCTATTCCGTTTTTTGAGCAACAGCACCTGGCCTATTATGTTTTTTTATTTCCAAATATATAGGATTTCTCATTACCATTCTCCTTTGTTTATTATTGTTTTAGGACTTAATTCCAACCAGTGTTGTTGGGCTTTTCTTTGTTGGATCTTACTCTACAAACCAGTATGTAGCTACTTGGTTCTAAATGTTTTATCTGTACCTTAAAAATTGAGTTTCCTGCAGTTGTTAGGTATAGTGGTCCGTACATGCTTATAGGCTCATTATTCATATTTTCTACAGCTTTACAGCATTTTGTGTTTTGTTTCTCAGTAAATGATAAGTATACATTAAAATCTCATTATTTCTTTGTTTACTGCTCATTAAAGTTCTGCAGTTTTATGTACTTTAAAGTTGTTTTTAGGAGCATAAAACTTTAGAATTTATGTATTTTCCTGGTGAATTGAACCTGTATCATTTTTAAGTGTTTATCTCTAATAATACTGTTTGTTTAAACTCACTTTTGTTTGTTTGCTAAGCTTCATAATTATTCCTTCAGGCATTTGTTTGATATTCTCATGAAGTGTCTTTTTCTAGTTGTTTACTTTCATCTTCACTGTTTCACTTTCAGATGTGTCTCTTGTAAACAGTGTGTGTGTGTGTGTGTGTGTGTGTGTGTGTGTGTGTGTGTGTTCCAGTCAAAAAAAAATTATCTTTTAATTGCAACACTCAAGTCCATTCACATTTAATGTGATAATGGCCATATTTTACAATTTAAATATTTTCTATTTGTTACACTTGTACTTTGTACCGTTTTCTCTTCTGGATATTTTTGGGTTTATTGAATACTTTTTAAAAATTTCCCTTTTCCCCTGTTAGTTTAAAATTTATTTTTTTTAAACTGTTCTTTTATTCTGAAGTTCTTACTTTGTTTTCTGTAATTGTCATGGTCTAAGTTAATTAGTACTTATGTTTTGATAGACAATGAAAAGACCCAACAACCCATGAGTTCTGTTTATTTTCTCCTATATGCCATTGTTATTTTATACTTTAATCTTATATACATTTCAAATGCTCTCAATAATTATTATAATTGTTTGATACAGTTAGTGTTATTCTAGATTTACCCATGTACTTCTCTTTTTTTCCCTCTCCATTTGTTTTTACATTCCTAACATTCAATCTGGGATTACTTTCTGTCTGAGTTTCTAATTTGAGAAAATGTGTCTGTTTATTAAATTTGAATCTCAGCATAATTCACTGAAAATGTTTTTATTATTTTGTGTTATCAATTGGAGTTAAGGTAGTGACTACTTTTCTCTACCCTATCAAGGGGAGAGTCAATTCTAGTGATTGATTTATGTGAATAGATATGCTGTTTATATTCAGCAAGATCTTAAATGAAAGGCCATGGGTACCTGGCAAGCCTACTGAACACACTAAAGTTTTGGGTTTTTATTCACCCCTCAATCGTTATTTTAGTTTTTGTTATTTCAATTCTCTGCTGAATACTTCTGATTCAAGAGAGTTGTCTGTGAGTGAACTGAAATGTTCAAAATGGAAATAATGTTCTTTATTATTTTATGAAATTACTTATAAAAATACGTGCAGTCCTTTTATCAATACTTATATCAACAGAAGCCTCTTAGAGGAAATAATGCAAGAAACCATTGGTTTAAGTAACAAAAAGTGATTCTTTATTAAGGTGAAACTGAAAGTCTGTTGAGGGAGTGGGAAGCTTGTACCCAGAAGAGCAGACAATCGATACTAGGTATATTGTGAGCTTTGTGATGGACAGCATTGAGACAGTAAATACAATTTAAAAGGGCAGCACAAGGGAGTTTTAAAAGTAATAAATCATAATTTTAATCAATAGAAATTGCTCTTGGGAACGTATCTAATTGCTTTTGAAAGTAATTATAGTGCTGCTTTAGCTTGTTCTGTGAAATACCTTGGAGGGTAGCGCCTACATAAACTATTGTGATTGGGTTTTTACAAAAGCATGCTTACATATAAATTATAAGTGTGGTACCATTTGACTTTAATGTTTTGGAAAAATCTTTCTTCCCACAACCAGTATGCAGTCAGCCCACAAAAATGCAAACACACGTCCAGTTATTGCAGGAAGTGTAAAAACCTCACTGTTTTTATATTGTAGTAAGATCATATACATTGAAGACAAAAAATGATTTCTAACAGTAAAGGTTTATTTATGTAAGGATTCCATTTTATTAGTATTTTCTAAAACAAAAATATACCTTGCAATCTGTTTTAAGAAAAATCATGTTTGAGTGTTTAGAGGAATGATTATTCTGCAAAGTGCATAAAGCTTGCCACTTTGATGGCTGACTTGATTGGTAATTCTATTTACAGATGCAGGTTTCCAGAGCCAGAAAATATTAGCTATGATGTTCCATGCATTACATTACCTAAAATTTTTCACCTTAACATTTCCGTAACTAAATGAACCTACCTTTGTAAACCAAATACAAGCCTCATAAATTTGTGATTATTGGCAAAAATAAAGTCGCCATTTTTAATTTAGATACTATAATAGAAGGCATAATTAATATCACTCTTTTTGTAGTGCTGATTGTCTTTTCAAGATAAACTTAGTCAAATATTTCTATAGCTACTACCTCTGAAGTCTATCATTTTGATTTCTTTTTGGTGATTAAGACTGATTACTTTTGTCACCATTGTCAGGATATATTTATATCTTGTACCCATCAGACCATCTGATGAAGGACATTCATATTAATGGTAATATCTTGTTAATCAGAAGCTAGAATTGATAAATTGAGACTTCTATGTATATTTCAGAATAAGTAGGCATCTGTTGAAATATGACTTTAGAAACTGAATACTACTAACAGAATGCCCAGTTTTTAAAGTCAACTTCAAGGGTACAGTCCTAAGAATTTGATGTCTCTATCCCTCGAGGACTCAGGAAAAATAGCTGTATCTTATAAAGTTAATTTAACATGTCAGTTTTGCAGAAAAATAACCTATTGCCAGTCAATTTTTTCCATTGTATTTATTTAGCCGTTAAGTCAGACACTTCAATATCATGTTTTCTTAAAACTGTAGAAGTAAACTGAAATAACGTCATACCTCTAATGATTCTTCTGTATTAGAAATGTACCGATTTTTCAAAATCACTGTATTACAAAGCTTGAAATATGTTTTTCTCTATTTATTAATTTTATCTACACAGGGAAAAATCCGAAATGGTAGTCAGAAGGAACATAATAGCCATCTGAATATTTTTTCCTCCCAAGCCCTTTTTGGCCACCATCTGGTCTGGGAAACTTACAAGACCATAGTATTTGTTGATTATTGTTTTAAAATATGTATCTTTTACTATACATGTATCTTAGGTACAGAATCATGTTTTTTACCCTTGCATTATGCAAATCATTATCAGTGTACATTGGAGTATGCTCTAACATTGTTCTTTAGATGAATTCACCTTATTTCTTTAGGCACTGGTTGAAGATTGCTAGGTTGTGAATATTTTATGAATAAAGCTAACACATTGACTTGCATTGTTTACTGCTGGTTTTTCTCAGGTCATCCATTCCAATCCTAAGTTTCATGTCATATACATGTTTGTATATTTTCTTAATTAGATAAGACATATATGGCTACAGTGAGGAAACTGAAGTTACAAAAGCATGGCAATGTAAAAGTGAAAGAGAGAGTTTTTAAAGTAGTTAATGAAATAAAGATTACTAAAAGTTTAAGTAGTTAAACTTTTTGATCTTTCTAGTGGTATATAAAATGAATGCATATAAATATATATATGCAAAAATATTAGAACCGTTTATACACAATGATTATAAAATATGTAAAATTCTAGAATTTATTTTTATGCAGTAATATGCCAATAAAGAGTTCTGTAAATATCCTTATAAATATGTATCCATAATTAATATCTATTTCTCATAGTCTAATGTATGCAGATTATTGCAATTTTGATCATTTTGTGCTATTTTGATGCATAGCCTGTAATAATTTTCTGTTAAATGTTTGAGCAAATCTATATATCTCAGAATCCCTGAAACACTGTTAAGAGTTCAAAGCTAGAGGCTATTGAGAAAAGAGGAATCTGTGATTTCAAGTTTTTGAATTATTTTACTGGGAAATCTGGTAATGCTCACTAAGGTACAGCATAAAATATGAAAAGTAGGTTTGTGTAGAGAGATCAAGACATCGGTTTTGGCCCTAAATGATCGAATTGATTTCCTGAGTTCCATTCCTTCATTTTATTTCTCACTAGTGTTATTTGTAGACACTACAGATACGAATAAGATGGTCTAGTCTTAAGAAGGGTGTAAAGACCTGCCTGTAACAGACTAAAAAGACTGAAGAAGAACCAGGAAAGAGTAGGGATATAGGATCTGAGTGAGGAAAATACATCAATAAAAAGAATGTGAAAAAGGGTGACAGATACTGTAGAAAAGTCGAGGGAGATAAGGACTGAAATATACTGTCAGTGCAGAGGTTTTACTGATGATCCTCATGCTTCTCAAATGGTTTAAAAAATCAGAGGAAAGCAGAGAAATGGGACAACAAGTACAGGCTGCTCTTTCTAGAAGCTTGTCCCTTAATAGATTCACATTTGACTATGCCAGAGGATTAAAGAAGTTTTGCTTCATCTCCTTTTAATAATAAAGGTAATAATTATATAAAAATGGTGAAATAGAATTAAAAACTGCTATATTCTTGTTAATTAGTATTACCCTTACATTTAAATAGTGCTTTTTAATGGTGGGCTTGATAGCTTTGTCAACTTAGGAAAATTCTTAACTTCTATATCTTCTAATGTTGCTACTCCTCTATATTCTCTTTTGTCTTCCTTAAGACTCCAATTATATGTATATTAAAATTTTCCTTAAGTTCTCATAAATGTATAAGAAATCTGAAGGTCTGGCTGCCTAGCAGCACTTACATGGAAGTCAGAAGTGGTGGCTATGTCTTAGGTCTTAAGACAGTATTAAGACTTGTCATGGCAAAGAGTGTATGTGTGTTTCCCTGAAACAGGATAAACAGGAGGAGAAGCATAGAGTAATAGTAAATAATACTCAATTAATATGCCTGGAATGATTACAAAAACCTTTGAGAGAAAGAGGGTACTAGTTTCTCAGGGAATGAGAAAAGAGGCAAAGATAACCAGCTAGAAAGGTGCATTTGCCTGCATTAAAGAAATCGGAATAAAAAAGCTATAGCAAACTATAAAGGGGGGAAAAACAAACCCTAAAGTAGTATTCCATGAGATTTCTTTAAACACTAATCAAGACCAGGGTGGGCTTATTTTATTTCATAGCCCTGTTTGTAAGTATGATTTTTTTTTTTTCTTCTTGTCTGTATCTTCCCTCCTCAGATCCTGTAGGTAGTAGAAAATGCAATAACATATGGAAAAGAAGAGTGCAAGGTGAAAGAAAAAAACTCAACCAAATTATCTTTACTTACCACTAGTGGCCAGAGAGGTGCTATAATTTAAGTTAATTTTGAGTATTTTAATTATTAAACTGAAGTGGCCATATAAATAAACTGTGTACTCTTTTGAGACTATAGATAAAAGTATCACTTTTAATTAAGAATAATGAGAAAAGTCACAGACTTGCCTTGAATTTCATCTAAGTAGCAGGAAAGTCTGCACAAATAAAATTAATTTTAAGGTACTTTGTTAGATGAAAATAAGGTTACACTGTAAGTTATTCCATGATCATGATTATTCAACTAAATAATTACACATATCATCAATATCAATTAAAGAATATGGAAAGCCATCCTTTTGTATCCACTAAAAATATCTGAGTTTATCTGAAAGGGGAAATAATTATGTAAGTTAATATATATTTCAGGCAATAAATATCATTTATTCTGTTTTCTTCAACAAAAATTTCAAGTTAAAATGTATGCTAGGTTATTTAAAAATGGCAAGAACTTTCATTCATAATATACTTTTTAATATTTCTATTTTGTACTACATAGAGGGTTTTTGCAAAATTTCTTATCAAAAGAATTTTTATAACATTTGTAGAAAATGAGGTAGCCATTGTTGCATTATCTCATTGTTAGAGACCCATCACAGCTATGCGCTTATGTTTGCTGTGCCATTTTTTTCCAGATATTCATTTCTGAGTGTACATGTGAAATGTATCCTGATTAAAAGTGATGTTTATAACATGAACTTTTTGAGAATACTAAAATTTTAAATGCTATCGAAATACCCATTATTTATTTTCAGTCTTGTGCTTATGAATCAAGGTGCTATGGATATGACCAGCTAGTTAAATACAGTCTGTCAGATTATAACAACTCCATGAGTCACCCATAACAACAACAAAGCATTATTTAATAATAATAATGGCATGATTAAAAATAGGAATCACTTACGGGGGAAAAACCTTTAGTACGATTTTTTTGCTTGGATAATCCAGACTCCTAATTTGCACTTTTATTTCAGTAAATTCTATTAGTGATAAATAAAAATTTTTAAGTTTTTCAAAACTTTAGTACTATTTCCTCTAATTGCAAAATTAAGATGAATCACTGAGTTATTTTCCTTATATCCACAGGTATATCAATTTATGATAAAGTGTCTTATTTGCATTTTTTTCTTCATTTCTATTTTCTCCCATATCTATGTCACCAAATTCTTGACTTTTATAAATAAAATGTATGCTTGCAGGCTCATGTCTGCTTTATATCCTGTAAAAATAAGGACAGTCACAATGCAGTCATATTCTCTGTTCAGATCTTTATTGAAGTTTTGACATTTCCATTCAATTTTGTGAACTATTTGGCAACAATTGCTTAGACACACCACCTTTTGTTTGCTTCATTCTTAGCCAATTAGTAAAACTTCAATGATTAAAGAGGATTTCTAGATCTCATCTCACTCCTTGCATTTCAGAACCTTGTGTTTTACTGTTTACACATTACAGTATGCATGACTGTACAGGAATACACAAAAAAGCTTAAAACATATTCTCTTAAAGTTTATTACCCAGAAAAAAGCATTACTCTTTTTTATATCATCTGTCTATCGTCTGTCTGTCAACCAACTAATCTATCCATCTTTCTCTGGACATTTGTACAGAGCAATGAACATAGGGATAGATGGGTAGATAGAAATGCTTTTTTAAGTATTTGGTTTTATACTGAAAACACCATTCCTAAATAAAAGGTAGTGTTTATTTTTACCCACATTTCACACAAAAAGACAGAAGTAAAACTAAAGGAATTACATAATTGAATATTTCTTAATCAAAAGACACTATTTCTTAAAAGATTCTTCTAAAACTAAAAAAAGTTATGAGAAACTTAAGAGGTAGAAACTATTTTTCACATGTCTCATTTCTAGACAGTTTTAATTTTTCTTGTGTTTAAAGTAGGGCATTAATATTTACCCACTTCTCTGTTTCCTTTTTTCCTCACTTCCCTTTTCAGTATTTCTATCAGTAGTTTGCATTGTATCAATATATGAGCTTTACTGTTCTTTACCCAGAATTTCCATATTGTTTAGTGTGTGCTATTTAAATGGACTCAGTACTCGCTATCAATCCTTTTACCACAACTTCTCCAATACCAAATACCTTCACCCCCTTCCTCAAAGAGGATCAGAGATACTGTTGATTCTTTGCTTTTTCATTTTGTCACATTTCTTAAATTCCATCTTGACTGGCTGTAACACTGTTGGGTCATTCTTTCTGTGCCTCCCCATCCCTACTCTAAAGCTGTAGACATTGTTCCATTGTCTTCTAGCAGTTAATGTTTGGAGAAGTTATTTCCCCAAGAAGGGAGAAGGTTTTTTTCTCTTATGGATTTGGTATTTGTGCCTAGAAGACTAGAACATGTCTTCTTTATCTTTAAAGTTAGAGTGGCTAGGATACATATTTTTTTTGTTGAGCATTTTGTATTACATTTTTATTTAATTCTATTTTAATTTTAAATTAAAAATTGTATTATTTGTATTCTGCAAATACAGTTTTCTTTATTTCAGAGAAATTTTCTTATGTCCTCAAATTATTCTTTACTATTTGCTGAATTGTCTGACTAAAGAAAATTATTTATCCAAATGTTGTTTTTGTTTTCTGTTCTTTGCTTTTTTTTTTTTTTAATCAGCCTTGTATGTACTTTAATTTCCTTCTGGTTGGCTTTTTAAAACTCTTCTGTATTTTTATCATCATTTTGGTCTCTTTCCATATGTGTGTGCCATGCCACCTGTTTTCATTTTGTTCATGTTTTGGGAGCTGTGTGCAAATAATCTTTTTGCCATGAAGTAGAGTAAGTGAATTAATCATTCTTTTCCCACTGTATGTAAGATGATTTCTTTTTCTCCTCTGAGCTATTACTTGAGGGCTGCAGTCTTACCTGTTTTCGTGGCCTGCAGGAGTGGTGTGAAGAGTTAGAGAGTTCAGAAGCAAAGACTTCCACCTGCCTTAGGCATCTAGGAGCCATGGTCTCTTCTGATACTTTTCTTAAATTTTGGGTACCAGAATTTGTACTTCTTAGGAAGGACTGTGTTGCATTTCAGTGATAGACATGCCCCTTACATGGCATGTATTACTGAAGCTGCTGCTTCCTTCAGAAAGAGTCTCTCCACTGTTCACTTTCCAACATTCTCACCACCTTCCCACATCACCGTTTATATCCTTCCTTGGGCTGAAGGAATAAAAGATGAACAAAGTACTCAATTTGCCTCTCTCCAGCTTTGGGGTTAGGATTGGATGTTTTCAGGACTGCCATCTCAGAAGAAAATATGAAGTCTGGAGCCCCGGCGAGGAGCTGAAAGCTCTACCCTGCCGCTCATTTCTGCCACAGAATCTTCTGTATTCTTCTATGGTTTCGAGGCTGAGCAGTTTACCATACTGGTTTACCAGTTTACCATCATCACATACTCATTGTTGATGATGGTTGTGTTTGTCAACTTGGCTAAGTCTGGGAACCACAGTGCCAAGAACCACCTTTCCGGTTTGGCTCAGAGTTGGCCAAGAGGAATTTGGATGAGATGTAGAAGGGATATGTGAAGCGGAAGCCATTCCTCCCCTCTGCTGATGTGCAACCTGTGTACCCAGATTCTGGCCTCCCAGACCGGTGGTGCAGTCTCTCTGCAGACACCTGACTTGACCCACAGAGGTGGTAGTCACAGGCATGGAGCTGACTACTTCATAGACTTCCCATGTCATTCCACCTTGGTGGCTTCCCAGCTTTCCCAGCAAGCTCTGACTTTTCGGCTGCCACTTAGGCCAACTGGTGAGTTACTTTTTAAAAATTTTTTAAAAATCTCTGGTTCCCCCACATTTTTGTAATGTATATTCCTCCCGTAATCACTGTATTCACATAACATGTCTGGTGGTTCTAAATTCCTGGCTAAACCCTGATGAATGCACTGTTGATTTTTCTGCTTTTTGACGTACGTGTGTGTGTGTGTGTGTGTGTGTGTAATTTGTTAGGTATTTAGGAATAGAAAATTTGATAATTTTTCTTTTTTAACTCAAGATTTTTTTGGGATTTTTAAAACTGAATTTATTATTTTAATTGATACTTTTCAGAAGATGATACTCTTTTTCAGTCAGCAAACATAGTTTTTTCTTTACCTCAGGTCGTTTTTTTTTTCCTATTGCAATCTTTAGCATTGCTTTGTGTATATATTCTACTTATTTACTCACTCCTTAAACTGCATCAATTACTATCTTACAACCATCATATCTATCACCCTTTCTCTCTGCATTTTCATTTATGTCCTCATTTGAATTCTGACAACTTAAGGTGATGTTTACCACATCGCTGGTTTTATTTTCAAAGCCTTAATGATTGTCTTTATTGCCTCTTTTTAATTGTGATATTTATATTCTCTGTGTTAAGTTTTTGTGTCTCTTCCTATGGTTTTTCACTTCAGCTTGGTATCTAGTTAGGTCACTCTGCTTCAGTGCTGTTGGGTCTTTTTTCTTTTTTCAACACTATTAAGAATATCAAATGATGTCTTGCTGTTTTATTCTATATTCTTTAGTCGATTATTTTTAACATATACTTACTCTTGAATTCTCTCAGAAGGTATTTCTTTTCTTTTGTTCTAGATTACGTAATTGAGAAGCAAAGTTAGGTGACTGTTTCTACGTTATTCTCTGTTAATGTGCATCATGGTTGAGGCTAGATCTTAGATATAAAGCTGGAACACAGGTTGATATGCATGAATCCCTTTCTAATTCCTACCAAATGCACCAGCTGCACTAAAGCACTCTTCTAGCACTTACTATGTCTAACGTAATTGTTAAAAGCAGGGTTTTGGAGTCAGGCCCCAGGGATTTGAATCTTAGGTCTCTTACTGAGTTTGTGTCTTATTATAGCCCCTTCATCAAATGGCTACTACTGTGAAGAATAAGTGAATTGACTCATACAAAGTATTTAGAACAGTATCTGAAACAGTGATCATTTAATTAATGTGAGCTATTAATTGCCCCCTCTTCCTTATAAGTTGTGTAGTTATTTCCTCCTACCACTGTGTTTCTTAGATGCTTTAAACAGTTGAAGTCCAGGTGAAATCATAGCTCTCAGCATTGAAGATTCTTTCAGTGTTTATTTTCACCTAGCATTTCAGATTTACTGATGAAAATAAAATGTTTCTTTTCTATTTCCTGCTCTCTTGTTTTCTGAGAGCTGTTTTAACATAGACAT
This sequence comes from Cacajao melanocephalus, assembly GCA_963573385.1. Lineage (NCBI taxonomy): Eukaryota > Metazoa > Chordata > Mammalia > Primates > Pitheciidae > Cacajao > Cacajao melanocephalus. Next base: position 29,483 of record CAUYLG010038620.1, read on the forward strand.
AAAAATATAAGAATTATTTTACTTTTTAAAGGTGGTTATGTACTGTCTAACTTCTTTTAACTTCATATAATAGAACCTAAAACAAATGGCTACTACTGTGAGGAGTAAATGAATTCATAAAAAGTACTTAGAACAGTATCTGAAACAGTAATAATTTTATCAATATTAGCTGTTAATTACATCCTCTTCCTTATAAGTAATGTAATTGTTTCATCAATACCTTTGAGTAGAGAAAATGTCAATTTTCTAGTTGGTATAGAACATAAAAATTGAGCCAGGGGCTAGGCTTTGATTGAGGAATCATGTCTTTCCATTATTTTGAAAAATGTGATCTAATTTTCACAATTTGAAGCCTAGGTATGTTTTTTTCAGCCTGTTTATGGCACAAGGTTTGCTGTCTGTCTTGGTTACTGCTGGTTGTGAGTCTTTTGTCTTGAGTTTTCATCTATCCTACATTTTTAATTTGGAGAGTGCTGCTGGTTAGATGCCATTTATTATCAGCTGCCTGAGCTGCTAATTTAATAAGAGTTTCAAGCGGTGTTGTGACTAATTGAAATTCTACCAGTATGTAATAAAACAAAAAAAATTTGTATTGTAATACATATATCCAAGACCTTCATTATATTAGATACTATGATGTATAGACTGCTTCAAATAAGGTCTGCTTTTTTCCTCACAGTACAGATTTAATAGAAAATGTATTTAATAATTGATATTTAGATACTAGTGCTTAATAGATGACTATTTTTGGCTAAAGTAAATCATTACATAGTATAACATTATAACCGTTCTCTTTGTTTTCATACTATCTCCTAACCTAATAGTGGTTGCTACCTCTCTCCTAATCAGTGGTGGTTTGTCCATTCTTTATTTTTCATTTGTTTTAAATAACCAAGTAACTCCTGCACATTTCTATTAAATTGTTCAATAAATGTTAACTTATAAATAGACAAATTCGTTAATGAAACACAAATATAAAAAGAATAATAATTAGTTCTATTTTAACTCACATATTTACTTGTGGTGAGAAATTTAAAATCAGCAACTTTCAAGTATACAATACATTGTTATTAACTATAGTCACCATGTTGTACAGTAGATCTCTTGAACTTTTTCCTCCTGTCTAGCTGACATTTTTATAATTGAACAACATCTCCCAATCCTGCTGTCCCTGGTAACTGCCTTTCCACTGTTTCTATAAGCTCAAGTTTTTATATATTCTACACATAAACAAGAAGATGTGATTTTTGTCTTTCTGTGTCTAGCTTCTTTTATTTAATATAGTGTCCTCCAGGGGCATTCATGTTGTCACAGAAAACAGAATTTCCTTTTATTTTTATTTTTTTTAAGAACAGTATTTCGTTTGTGTACATATACACCAAATTTTCCTTATTCATTCATCTGTTGATGGACACTTAGTGGATTCCGTATTTGAGTATCTTGAATAATACTGCCATGAATAGGGGGAGTGAAGATGTCTTTCTGACATACGGATTTCATTTCCTTTGGCTATGTATCCAGTAGTAGTGGGATTGTTGGATCCTATGGTAGTTATTTTTTTTAGTTTTTTGAAAAGCATTCATACTGTTTTCCCTAATGGGTGTACTAATTTACATTCCCACCAACAGTATACAAGGGTTACCTTTTCTCCACATCCTCATCAACACGTTTATTTTTGTCTTTATAACGATAGCCATTAGAGAATGATAATTAGGTTTTAAACCTTACCCATTGCATGCAAAATTGTATACCAATTATTACATATATTTTATATCTTTTTTGGGTAGTTCTTCAAATCTAATCAATAACTATATAAATTAAATGTGAACTACCTCTAAACAGTCAATTTAGCATATTTTAAATAATATTTACTGATAACTAAAGATGTAGTTTGCTGCATTGAGGAAGAAAATCTAAACTAGAAACAGGACCAATCAGTTGAAAACACAAAGCAAAGAAATAAAAAATCTAGTGTTGATTAATGATAATATTTGTAATATATGCTAAAACACTGGGTAGTTCAGGACAATTTTCTCTGAAGGTCTACAATAAGAAAAATCAATTTTCTAAGACAAATCTGTTGAAAATGAGCTTTCATGTCTAAAGTGAAATAGGCAATGATTTTTTCTGTTTACTTTAAAATTGCTGTAGGCATTTTTAGAGTGGCAGAAAAATACATATTAATTTCACCTGTTTTTTGAATTAAGAGTAAATACTATTAAATGAATGCAATTTTGGTAATTTATAAATGTTTTATTGCAAATTTATTTATAATTTGCCTATTTTATAAATTTATAAGTCTTTAAAGTTGTACCTTATGAAATTTAGATAAGATGATGAAGATTGGAACAAGTTGGTGAGTTATAAAAAAGGGAGAGAAGGAAGGCAAAATGTGAGATAGACAGAAAAGAATAAATCATCAAAAAAGAGCAGAGACGAGAAGGAAAAGAAAGGACTCTTTCTGCAGGAGGACTGGAGGAAAAAGTCATCATGGGCCGATCTAGCCTTTTTACTCCACTGTTGCTGTGTCAACTATAATTGATTGAGTTTTTCAGGCTGATCTGAAGACCTTTGCAGTTTCAGCCATTATTCTTTCCTGAATTCTCATTGAATAGGTTCCTGTGCAGCCTGTTGCCTTCAGGGCTGGCACAGATGAAGCTTCCTCAGTGTCAAAGCTTCTAATATTTTCTAAATGAGAGACTCCAGTTCTAATCACATTATCTATCAGATGTTCTCACCATTGTTACTTCTCACCCAGAACAAAGTCCTTCACTGTCTTTGTTACTCATGTTGTCTTATTTGGAGTAAATTGAAATTGTGGCTAACTGTAAATCAGTAACCTGTGCCTCTCTCCTTGGAGTGTTTTGCTCTCTTCAGTGCTATTAGTTCTGCTTCTCCACTCTGCCACCTCAGGGATTCTTCACAGTTGCCTGGTACACAATACCTAAACACTCAAATAACATTCTCTATCTTTGAAATGCTCAGAATATGTCCAGCTTGGATGCCTTTTAGAGATTCTGCTTAAAGAGACCATTACTTTTTTAAATACACATTTAGAATATCTCAGAGATAATAGTTTTAAAGCATTCACTTATGTTCATTGTTCATAATAAAATAGATTTGTAATTTATTTGGCAAAGTATGATATAGATTCACAGTGTAATAATATCATGCCAGTATAAAAAAAAGATTAGCTAAGTGCTGCAAAAAAATAGCATTATGAGAAAAATATTTCCTAAAGTGGAATTCTTACCTTGATTTTTGAAACTGTGGCCAAGGTGCTAATATTGTTGTTTTGTTTGCCTCGGGACAATTAAGGAGTGTTTATACCATATCCTCATGCAATTCACCTGTATAGCTTTTAAAAATCCAGTTGAATTGTGGTGGATGACGATAAAGTACAGTAAACTTTAGTAATTCCAGTTCCTACTGAGGTGGATGTGGTACTGGAGATTTAATAAAGATTTCTTCCTGTCTTGAATATGTATGTGGCACGTAATAAAATGGAGAGGCAAAGCTAACATTAATATCTGGTGATTCATTTAACTTCCTAGTTCATTTGTTCAGTGCCTGTGCTAGGTACATGGAATCCAGGGTGAATATGGAATGGATTATGTCACTAAGTAGCTCACAGGAAAGTGGGGAGGAAACATAAATGAACAAGAACTTATTGCAAACTCATATGCTCTGTGTTTTTCAAACAGTAAGATATCAAGACATGCTAATTATATTTATATATGTCTGTACTGTCACAGATCTCTTAATTTAATGGGTAGTCCATTCCTTTATCAAACCTTCAGGAAACAACCTTGCTTATGTGTAAGTCCCAGGTATTCAAATCATGTAAGGCATGGTCCCTGCTCTCAAGATACCCTAAAGGAAAAAGGAAAGTAGAACAGAGACTATAGAACAAAATGCCTGTAGCATCATAAGCCCTCTGATATTTTTCCATCTGTAAACTCTCTTAATAGTTTTCTATGGAATTAAAACATTTATGTATGTAAAGCACTTTGACGTGTCTCACATGGAAAAGCAGGTAAGAAGTGGCAGCTGTTACTATTTTAAATGGATAAAAATGTCACAGTAGCACAGAAGAGAGAAACTTGTAAATCAGCTGTTGGGAAACTGGAAGTTAAAGCCTTGGAAAAAAATGAATTTACCCAGCAAGAATAGAGAGATGGGAAAAGCTGAGGTCAGGACCAAGGAGGAGAATTTGAATGGACATGCTTGCTCTACCAAGTAGAAAATGAAAAAACAGTGCAAAAGACATTGTTTGTAGATGGAAGCAGTATGTGGTAGAGAGAAGCAAGGACACTGCATTTTAGAGAAATCGTGAGTGGCTCATATGGCTGGAGAGCTGGAGCAGTCAGGGATTGGAGGAGAATTGGTGAGGGATCCTTTTGGATGGTTAGCCTTTGGCTAGAAAGTTTGAATTAATCTAAAGGCATGGATTTTAGAGTGAGAATAATGGGCTTAAAACCCAACTCAAACCTCACCAGCTGTGTGATCTTTAGAAGCTGTGTCCACTCTCTAAATTTCAGTTTTTAATCTGTTAAATAGATACAATAATATTGCTTAACAGGATAGTTGAAAATTTACATGAGATAAGGTAATATAAAATGTATACTACATCACAGTTACACCATTTGTTGAATGTTTATTGTTAGCCTGAAAGTTATCAAAATCCACAGAGAGATTTGAGCAGGGGAAAAATATAATCTTATTTTAATTGTGGAGGGTTCATTGGATAAGCATGGAGATATTGGATCATGGTTAAAGTATTGCAGAGTTTGAATATAGGGAGAGAAGCTGAGATGGCTTTTGTAGGGTGAGAAATGAGGAAGCAAAGCCATGACGATAGACATGAGAAGGTGGGAAGATAAAGGGTTTTTAAGGAGGTCAGTACCATAAGTTTAGTGGCTAATTCAATAGAGAGTGTGTCTGAGTGAGAAATAGAAGTGAAAGCTTATTCATATGTTTGACTTGGTTAACTGAAGTAAGTTGTGGAGACTTTCACTCATGTGGAAGATATAGTTCAAAGTTCAGAAACAAAGTTATTTGAGGAGGGGGAGAGTCAGCGGATATTCAATAAGAAATGTGCAATAATTACTTGGAAGCGGTTGGTCCTAGTTCATTTTCTGTTGTTGAAAACAGAACACCGAAACTTGGTAACTTACAAGGAAAGAAAATTTATTCATTACAGTTACAGAGGCTGGGAAGTCCCAGATCAAGGGGCTGCATCTGATTAGAGCTTTTTTTGCTGGTGAGGACTCTGCAGGGTCCTGAGTCAGTAATGGGCATCACATGGAGAAGGCGCTGAGCATGCTAGCTGGGGTCTCCCTTCCTCTTCCTATAAACCTACCAGTTCCCCTCTTTGAAAACCCATTCATCCTTTAGCTCATTAATTTTTGGATAGATTAATGCATTCAGGAGAGCAGAACTCTCATGATCCAACCACATTTTACAGGCCCCTTACCTCTTAATAATGCCACATTGGAGATTAAGTTTCAACATGTGTTTTGAAGGAGACATTCAAACCATAGAGGAAGCATAGATCTAGCATCAACAGCAGTTTCTGAATAGAGGTAAAAAAAATATGAATCAGCACATAAAGGACAGTTAAAGCCTCGGAAAAAAATGAATTTACCCAGAAAGAATAGAGAGATGGGGAAAAGCTGAGGACAGGGCCAAGTATGAAAACCATCACTGAGAGTGTAAGCAGAGAAAATCCTTGGAGTGACATTGGGCAGGAATGGCTTGAGAAGTAGGAGAAAACCAGGCTACAGTAATACTGCAAAAACGCAGTGATTTTTTTTAAATGGTAAAGAGAAATTCAGATGCTCAGAAAAGGGTAGTAAGGCAAAGTATCAGTTAGAATGTTTTGTTTGTGGGAAACAGAAAACACAATTCAAATGAATATGCAAAAATCAAGTTTTATCTCATGTGACACGAAATAGAGTTAAAATTGCCCTGGGGTTGGTTTACTTAGTGGAACTATACAAAACCATGATCAAATCATGATTGTTCCTATAATAAAAGTCTTCCCAGTTAGGCTGGCTCATCTTGTGATCCTACAATGACAGCCATAATTCCACATAGCACATGCAAACCTTGACTTCTAGAGACAGAAGGAGTATTTCTTTCCTTGCCCAGACTTTCTCTTACACTTTGTGGTAGGCAGAGTAATGCCTCCCACTGACATATCCACATCCTAATTCTGAGAACCTGTAAATGAATTATGTTGTGTGCAAAGCTGAGTAAAGGTTGAGGCTAAATTAAGATTAATAATCCACTGACCTTAGATTCAGAATTTATCCTAGATTATCCAGGTGGACCAAGTGTATCACAAATGACTTCAAGAGGGAGGTGGAAAAGGGAGAACCAGAGAGATTGCAATATGAAAATGATGTGGTCCTACACTGCCTGTGAAGATAGAAGGATGGGGCAGGCATGAGATAAGGAATGCAGGCAGTCTCTAGAAGGTTAAACATAGCAAGAGAATGGATTATCTCTCAGTATCTCCAGCAGGAATTCAGCCTTGCTGGCATCAATATTTTTAGCCCAGTGAGACCTGTTTTGGACTTCTGACCTCCCAAACTGTATGTCATGTTGTTTTACGACAATTTGTGGTCATGTGTTACAGCATCAGTCCCCAACCTTTTTGACACCAGGGATGGGTTTCATGGAAGACAGTTTTTCCATGGACCAGAACAGAGGGACCAGGGGATGGTCTGAGGATGATTCAGGTACATTACATTTATTGTGCACGTTATTTCTGTTATTATTACTTTGTAATATGTAATGAAATGATTATATAACTCACTATAATGTAGAATCAGTGGGAGCCCTGAGCTTGTTTTCCTGCAACTATACAGTCCCATCTAGGGGTGATCGGAGATAGTGACAGATTATTATGCATTAGATTCTCAGAAGGAGTGTATAACCTAGATTTCTCTCATGAGCAGTTCACAGTAGGGATCATGCTCCTATGAGAATCTAATGCTGCTGCTGGTCTGACAGGAGGTGGCGCTCAGGTGGTAATGCTTGGTACTGGTTACAGTGGTGGTATTGGTGGTAAGGCTCAGTACCAATCTGTGGACTGGAGGTTGGGAACCCCTGTGTTACAGTAAGTACAGAAAATGTACATACATCCCATTGGCAAGAGTTGCATTGTGGACTCATGCCTTAAGTATTCACTTCCAAGGGGAATTGGATTTCCTGGACAGGCTGAGGCTGTTATGAAGCATATGGTCCCCTGATTCCTGAAGAAATCTTGGGGATGGGAGGGAAAGGCTGCTGAATAGGCAGCAAACTATCAAATTTAGGCAAGGATGGAAAAGTTACTATTAAATTTGACAATTTGGAGGCCAGCAATGACATACAGAGAGGAAATTCAGTGGACAATAGGAAACTGGTGGCTGACAAAATAAATGTTTTAAAGTAACTTGTGCATAAACAAAAGGCAATGCAGAAACCCAACTGTTCATTTATAAGACATAAAATTATTTTATATTTTCTTTTAATATGGGTGATAATAGAATGCTTTTTATGTAGAAAGAGCCAGAGCCAGATGGAAACAGGAGTGAGAAAGGTAGAAGATGGATGATTAAGGGTGAAAACTCCCTCAAGAGATTTTATTCTTGCAAATATGTCCACATTGCTACTTAAAACGATATGTTTACTTCCTGTAAGAAATCTGTAAAAATGCAAAGCATGCTTTCAGAGTATGATTAATAGTCTTCTTACATGTTTATTAAATTTTGATTTTCTCCGTAATGGTAATTCATGAAACGCAGGTACTTACATTTCACAATTCATTTATTTATATAATAATTCTACTTTTACCTAACATCATTTCAGTGAAAGCTATGATTAAGAGGTTTCACATGGATGGAGCTGGAAGCCATTATCCTCAGTAAAGTAACACAGGAACCGAAAACCAAACAGTGCATGTTCTCACTTATGAATGGGAGCTGAACAATGAGAACACATGGACACAGGGAAGGAAAAAGCATACACTGGGCCGTGTCAGGAGGGCAGGGGAGGAAGAGCATCATGATAAATAGCTGATGCATGCGGGGCTTAATACCTAGGTGATGTGTTGATAGGTGCAGCAAACCACCATGGCACACGTTTACCTATAAAACGCACCTGCACATCCTGTACTTGTACCCCGGAACTTAAAATTTAATTTAAAAAGAAAAAAAAATTTCAAATTATGGTGTCAGCTAGAACTGATGATGACTTCCTAAATGCAGCTTGAAACTTCATAAAGGAACTCTCCTGAGATTTCTTACCATGAAATAACTTCTATTTGAAATATCCTCTTAAGGGATATTTTGGTACTTCAGAAATTCAGTCTTTTGGGTTCACTTCAAGAGGCGCTTTATATTGATGAGTGTCTCTCTGGGGTAGCAACAAAAGGATAATTGGGTGGAGCAACCTGCCTGGGTGCAATCCTACATCGATGATTTTATGACTTCTGTTCTTTAGCATCATTTTAAACTGGTTTCTTGAATTCAACTTTTCTTTTGGAATACGTGAAGCAGATTTTCCCTGGGTTATTGTTCCGTGTTTGTTTATAAAACAACCACAGAGTTAGAGGTGAATGAATGCCCATATGAAGAAGCTGACGATTCTTCCTGTGGCAGATAAAAACTCACTGCTGTTCATAATAGAGTGGAAGAAAGCAAATAGTCAGAATAGTCAGTGGAGGCAGAAAGTTTATTGATTGCATAGCAGCCCTACTCTTGTTTCTTTTATATCAGCTCTTTTTAGTAACCTCCAACACTCCTTTCAACATAATCTCTGTTGTCAGATTTCCTTGCCTATTAGTCAGGCTCACTCTCAGAAGCTGACTTACTTACTTTCTTATTTTACAAAGATTATAGAATCAAAAAAAAGTAAATTCTGTAATTTTTCCACCTAGAGATAAGAACTTAACTCACACAATTCATTCTTTTTCTCTTACATTACAATTCACAAGACATGTTTTTCTCTACTTCAGGGATAATTCCTTTACCTGTCCTCTGGATCCCAAGTTCTCCTGCCTGCTCAGGAAATTTTGATTACTCCCCTTCTTACATTTCTAATCTCTTGTGTTGCTGATTTCTTCTTTAAAGTGGTTAAACTTAAACTTATGTCTCACATTAAAATAAAATTAGCAACAGCACCAAACCCAGCAACAATAACGTATCATTGTCATCAACAACATGGATAGCAACTGTGTTTGGTTCTCAAAGCTTCTTCTGATTTTCTGTTGTCTTCTCCCCTTTGCTTTCTTTTTTGCATGGTGCTTTCTGAGAAGTTTCTACACTGGGTGCCTCCACTGTCTCACTGACTCCTGAGCTCCTCATAATCTGACTTCTGCCCTACCCATTCCATGTTAATATGGTGCTCTAAATTCTGTAGATAATATCATTACTTTTCTTACTTGGCTTTTCTCCTAAGCAGGCTACATTTCTTCATTGTTGATATTACTTATAATTTTGCCCAAGCCCTTCCTCTTCTCACTGAAATGTTCCTCCCTTGAATGTGTCTCCCTGGAGGTTCTTCAACCCCACAGATCACTAGCACTTATTTGATGATATGCTGATAGGAGAATAATTGAATAATGATATGCTGATGTAAGGCTGATAGTGTTGATGGTTCCCTCTTAAAAAACAGATTTCTATATCAATATCATGTTAAAAGCTGAAATCCCTACCAAAGTTTCTCCTTTTCTGATGTTTCTTATTTCAGTAAATGGCACCAATATCTATCTATCAGGAAAACAACTTAGCATTCTTAATTTCTCCTTCCCTCTTACTATCTTATATCTAACAAGTGAAAGGGTCCTGTTGATTCTATCTCTCCAAAATTGCTTGTGCTCATTCATTTCTATCCATCTGAACTATCTCTAGTTTATTTCATTGTAAACTCTTATGCAGATGACATTGGTTGTGTATCTGGGAGCCCTGCTTCTGACATTGTCCCTCCAAAGGGGTCTCTTGACTGCAAGCTGACTGATCACTCCCCTCCTTAAATCCTCCTATGGTTTCTTGTGATAAATTATGATCTCAATGAATTGAGGTGCTTTTAGGTTTGACTCTTAACACTCTCTTATATCTTGCTTTTTTCCTTTGTGCATAACATGTTTTTAAAAATTTCTGTACTTTTCTTTTTACTAGAACTTTGGATCTTTTCTCCTGAAACAAACACTCATTGCCTTCTTTTCCTTTCTCCTCCTGTACCTTGCAAAATGACTTGGTTAACTTCCATCTATATTTCCACCTTAGTTTTAATGCTACTTCTTCTGGTAAACTTTCCCTGATTGTTCCCCTCCTACCGTGTTAAATGTTTCTGGTCTTCACTTGGTTGTGGGTTAGGTTCTCTGGAATCAGATATTGGGATGGAGATTGGCTTGTGATTTATTTATTATAAATCTATTCCAGTGAAAGGAAAGGAACCAGGATTGTGTAAAGGAAGGAATCAAACTACCATGTAGGCATCAGAAAGCTGCAACCAACCTATCAGAGTGCTGTGAAATGAGAATTGCTCATCAGAGCTGTCCACTTTGGGCTAAAATCATCCAACCTTGTCCCCTCAGTAGATGCAGGCTGCCACAGGATGATGGGTATGACCTAGATTGAAGCAGCTCTCAGCAGCCAAAGTGTGCACAGCTTATCCTGACCACAGTCCCCACAGCTAGTGAGCACACCCTCACTGAAAGGATATCTAGGTGGTGTACTTCCGTGCTTACTATACACTGTTTTGCCCTGGAACATTGCACCATTGTGCCTCATCTTATTTGCTTTTTGATTGTTGGACTTATTTACATTCTATAAGCTTCATAAACAACTTAATTTTTGTCTTGCTCCACATTGTGTGCTCAGCATATAGCATAGGCTTGACGTATAGTGGGTAATCAATAAATATAGGTTGAATACATGGATTTGGGGGTTATTTTCTCAATTTTTTTTAATGATTGCTAAAAACTTCTCTACATTCTAGCTCAGTTATTTGTGTTGGTTTAGAGTCATCCAAACATTCCAATCATTCCCAATAAAAAAAACAAATTTATGGCAACATTTCCATTCATTCCCGGGGAAGGGTTCAGGTGTCTAGAAATAGAAAATTTCTATAAAACTGCACGGTACTGATTGTAGTAAGAAGAATTTATCCCAGACATAAAACACTTCAGGCAGTGTCTCTTGCAATTATTAGTTTCATCAGATAGGAAAACCTTTTTGGTGCCAATACCACCTGAATAACTATTTATTTCTACCCATTAACCTGTCATTACATCAGGGTTCAGCCTCACACTCAGAAGCGAGACACACATTCCTTGTTGGGTTTTATCTAAGTTATCAATCACACTACTACTCTTCCTCAAGGAAGTGAAATGAGTTTTACTGTGCCTAGGAAGGCACTTAATTTAGAAGAAAACATATTCAGTGTTAAATTAGGGCTCAAAAATATTTTGATGGTTTTTCCATGGACTCATCTAAGTCTGTACTTTTATGTATTTCATCTAACCTATAAGAGTAGATGAATGAAAGGCCAGTTACCAAGCTGATATTCTGAAATGAAACATTTGTTTATTAGCCAACAAAACTATTAGTAATAGAGTTGGATTTATGTAGGTGTCATGCATGAAATATTAATGACAAATGTTAAATCAGCAAGATTTTTATCTTTTCCAAGAGAGATTTTTCTTAGTGCCTTTCTTTTTATCAAACTGTGTGTATCAGGGCATGCAAACCAATTCTCAACCTGAAAACACAGTTGAGAAGGTAAATTTTCTGCAAAAGTTGTCTTTCTATCAAAGTGAAACAGAATCAATTTGTTTTGAAAATCTCCCCTTCTCAATTATCTATATCAAGTTTTGCTTCCATTACAGTGGATAATTCAATACTAGCATTAGAAACTCATAGTGTGCTTAGTTAAGGCAGAATCCAGCACCATGAACTGAAGTATGCAAAGACACAGGTAGTAACAGGGCTCACTGTGGCATATAATTGATAGTAAAATTTTTAGTAAAATAAATAGAAAAAAATTATTTAGAATTTAGAGAAAGTACTTAATGAAGTAGTCTGCAGAAGTTCTGAAGGCTGGGGGACATCTCAGACTCCCTTCTGGTTTCTTAGATGTCCTATGATGTCAATTTTCTTCAGTTCATCAGCTGATCATTGAGGCCAGGGCTCTGATTCGTACCTGCTAAACAAGTCATTTCTGTTTTCATCTCAAATATTTTTGGCCATTTACTTAGTTCTGAAAAATTTAGAAGACCCAACACTAGGCCATGATACTGCCCTATCTTGGATTTGAGTGTTTCTTAAGGAGGCCGTCCAGACACTCTTTAATGCAAACTCCTTGTTCGTAAGAATTTGCATGGTTGATACTGAGTTGGAAATCATGCACTATGTAACGCTGTACAGCAGTGAAAGGAAATTCTGTGATAGCTGCATATTCAAAAAAAAAATGTTGGACCATGGAACAGAAGAAGAGAACTAGAGCAATGTCTATATCAAATGATTTTATTCACTGTAGAATTTCTTATAGATATTATCATAATTTTAGGAGAGCCTTGGAAGAATCAAGCTACCTAATTTTTCTTCAGCAAGTGACAGAATAAAATAATTATCTTTGACTGAGTTAAAACCAGTTGACTTCTGGCTTTTATGAGTTGCTTATACAATGTCACTCTCAAATGTTTCATAATCTAGTGGTCCTTCAGAAAACTCCAAATTCTGTGATGTTTAAAATTTTGTGTAAAGTCATCTACTCTTCATTTTAAGAACTGGAACTTAATTTCTCTCTGCTTGAACATCACTGGAATTAGTGACTTGCTTCTGATATATAAAGTAGAAGTGGTAGTGTACAAATTCTGAGACTAGGTCATAAAAGGCAATGGGGCTTCTTCTGGATCTTTCTGTTTTCTGTCACTTGCTTTGGGAGAAGCCAGCTGCTACATCATGTGTAGCCTTATGGAGACTCTCATGTGATGAGAAACCAAGGCATCTTGACAACATCCAACAAGAAACTGAGGCTTCCTGTGAGCGGTGATGTGACTGAATCCACCCCCTGCCCCCCTCCCCCCACACCCCGCTCTAGCCAGTCTTCAGATTTCTGAAGCTTTGGCCACATCTTGACTGCAGCCTCATTGGAACCTGAGCCAGAACCACCCAGCCAAATTGCTTCCAAATTTCTGATCAACAGAAACTGAGATAATAGATATTTGTGGTTTTAAGTAGCTAATTTTAAGGAATTAGTTCCACAGCAATAGATAACTAATACAAGCACTTAGGCAACTCTGTAATGGTGAAAATATTTCTTTTTCAAGCAAAGTTTCCTCTGAAAGAAAATGTGGTACTCTCACAGAGGTAATCTAACTGATTAGGAATACACTTGGGCTTTCTACTTTATAAAGGGAAAGGCTCCCCTATCTCAGGAGTTTTTTTTTTCCCTCCTATTCTGGCCTGAATTGCTGTTATACTGACTGCTCTCAGTCCATAAATGTTGAGAGAGGTGTGTTGTATCAGAAAACAGGATTTGAGTTGCTTACATTTGAGACTTTTGTAAAGAAATGGGAATGAAATATGAAATGCATTCACTTTTATGGTATAAATTTTCTGGCTTTCCCAGAAAAAAGAAATTTATTAAATTATTACTGCCAGAACAGGGCCTTTAAAAATAATTTTGAAAGAGAAAAAGAGTCTATGAAGAACAATTTTCAGGTGGATTTTATTAAGCTTATTAAGAATTTGGATGAGAGAGAGATCCAAGATGGCCAATTAACAACAGCTCAGGATTGTAGCTCCCAACGAAAGCGCAGAGAGCAAGTGGATGCCGCAATTTCAGGCGAACTTCTGTTGCCCACAAACTGGGAGCTACCCAGCGGAGGAACCACATGGGTCACCAGTGAGACTTTTTTGGCCGGCATGGCTGTTTTGCCGGCACCCCAGTGCGGCGCTTCTCGGTGAGGAGTATATGGGACAGGGTGCCCTTTGAGTCAGGCTTGGCTGGTCCCATCCCCACAAGGAGAACAGCAATTGGAAACGCTGAGGACTGAGAGTTTCACAGCAAGCACAGCCGAACTGGGAAGGTCCAGCTCTGTGGGGAAGAGGCGTCCGCCAAAGGAAAACTAAGAAACAGAGAAAA
>CAUYLG010038621.1:0-20171 GCA_963573385.1 Cacajao melanocephalus
GCCACCTGCCCCCACCCACTTTTGGGCTAAATTTTTCCTTGTTCCCAAGCCTTGTTGGGGAGGTGGGAAAAACGGGGGGCAAACCCATGCCCATATATTTTTTTTTTTTTTTTTTTTTTTTTTTTTTTTTTTGCAGAGATGGGGCCTCTCTATGTTGCCCAGGCTGACCTTGAACTCCTGGCCTCAAGTGATCCTCCTATCTTGGCTTCCCTAAGTACTGGGATCACAGGTGTGGGCTGCTGAACCTGGCTGTCAGTCTGGATATCTGAACCAAATTTGGGGTGTGGAATGCATCCTGTCTCATTGTGGGATGGCCACAAAAAAATAGCATCCTCCTTTACAGTCCATCTACTGCTTTATTTCTTTTCATAGCACTTAATATCACCTGACATATTATATATTTATTGTTTGTGTTCCCCACTAGACAGACCCCCAGCTTTAGTAAAGTCTTTGGCATAATCATCCAAGTGGTACTTTGCTAACACTGTTTTTTTATTTTATTTTATTTTATTTTACATAAACGACTTGATGGAGCCAGCACTGTTAAAGGCACTAGTGCTGCAGTCATGAACAAGGCCATTGCCTGCATAAAGTGTATACTCCAGAGAGCAGGGTCTGTGTTCAATACATATTTATTAAATGAAAGACTATTAATATTATTTTTCTCTGGAGGTAAGATATTAAAAACATAATATTTCATAAATTTTTCAATTCATTTTTTTGCATCAAAATAGTGCTTAAAATAATAGGAATTTATACTCATAAGACATAGCTAACATCCAAAGTAGACAATTAAAGATATTATTTGAAAATTATTTACTTAGTACTAAAGACTTCCTGAATTTGCACATTAGCAAGACTGGCATTAGCACCATTAGAGAGTTGATCTTTGGCTCATGATTATTCAAAGAACATCCACGAAAATTTCAACCATTACAATCAGTGAGTATAATTTTATATTTCAGCAAGTACAGTGGTCATGTTCAGCAATAGCCTCACTTACAAATTAAAGTCAGCTCACTTCAGTGTTGCATTTTGATGTTGTTTTTCCCCCTTCTCTTGGAAATAACCAGCGAAATACAAATTGCTTCTAAGTGGCAATCCAAACAGGGGAGGAATTATGGCTAACCAACTAGTTGCTAATATTTGTGTTTTTATTTTTTTTATTTAAGAAAAGATTTAAATAATAGAGATAGGGTCTCACCATGGTGCCCAGGCTGGTCTTGAACTCCTAGGCTCAGGAAATCCTCTCCCTCGGCCTCTCAATATGCTGGAATCACAGGCTTCGGCCACCATACCCAGCCTGCTAATGTTGGTGAAAGGCAAATTGCAAACTTCTACGTTTTAACTTCAGCAGAAGGGTAAAGGGCTCTTCACCTGCCACCTTGTTCCATGAAAAGAGTATACTCTTATTACTAAAATGAATGTTTAAAATTCAGTACAAAGATTCAATAATGATCAACATTTCTAAACACTGATTTTTCTTTTCTTTTTTTTTTTTTTTAATATTTTTTTAAAAAAGACGAGGTTTCACCATGTTGATCAGGCTGGGCTTGAACTCCCGACCTCAGGTGATCTGCTCACCTTGGCCTCCAAAGTGCTTGGATTACAGGCGTGAGCCACCATGCCCAGCCAACACTGATTTTTCTTTTTCCCTTTTTCAAATGTTTTTTAATGTCATGCAGGTAATAACACTGATTTTTCTCATACTCAGAAACATCTACTTAGCAGTTGTGTGATACTAATTTGCAAAATTTAATAATGTTATACAAATATAAGTTACTACTAATACATAGTAGAAATAATTGCATGATTCCTGATTTTATATTCAAGGTATAAACATGACTGATTTTGCTAAAAGTATAGAATAAAAAAACAATGAAGTTGGTATGTAAAAAATTAAATATCTCAATTAGATATTTTTGTTCCCAATTTCTTTCAGACAGATCTATGAAATAATATAGAATATAATGTCAATATATCCTTTCATATGAAGTTAAAAAAAAGGGGTTTAAGTAGTGAGATCGTTTCTATTTTTTACTTTTTAAAAAAATAGAGACAAGGTCTTGCTGTGATGCCCAAGCTGGTCTCAAACTCCTAGGCTCTACTGAGCCTCCCAAAGTGCTGGGATTATAGGCATGAGAGCCATTGTGCCTGGCTTGTGGGATCATTTCTATTGGTTTTATAGATGTATCAATTAATGAGTCAACAATTAATTAACCTTAATTATTTCTTTTTCTAAATAAGTATCAGCTGATTTAATCTCGCCCAACTGAATGAGTCTCCTTTGGTTGATCAATGCGATAGAGAAACTCTGCAGGTAAGAAGTATCCAAGATATTCCACTATATCTGGAGTAGTGTCATAATGGTAGTGTCCACCTTCTCCATGATGACTAAAAAAATGAGTGTGCTCCAGTCGCAAATCAAACCCCTAGGACAACAGACAAACAACATGTTAGTACTCAAATTATTTTGATTAGAGTTTAAGGGGGAAGGAGAACTTTTCATGTTGCAGTAGTTTTTATTTTTTATATAGGTAATACATTCACATGTTCTAATCTCAAAGAGTGCAAAAAGATATATTCAGTAAAATGTATCTTCTTCTCTCTTGCCCTCACCACTCACTACCCTTCCTAGCAGATAACCAATGTAAGCAGTTTCTTGTACACCCTTCCAGAAATATTTTTTACTCAAGTGTATTATTTTGTACACACTTTTCTGCATGTAACTATTTTCACTTAACAATTTAATTCTGAGATCTTTGTATATCAAATCAGAAAAGAGCTTCCTCATTCTTTTATACCTACATGGTATTCCATTGTTTACATAACTTCTCAACTGAATGTAATCACTCAATCAAAAGATATGATCAGGCTGGATACAGTAGCTCACGCCTGTATCCCACCACTTTGGGAGGCTGATGTGGGCCGATCACTTGAGGTCAGAAGCTTGAGATCAGCCTGGCCAACATGGCGAAACCCTGTCTCTACCAAAAACACAAAAATTAGCCCAGTGTGATGGTGAGCACCTGTAATCCCAGCTACTCAGGAGGCTGAAGCAGGAGAATTGCTTGAACCCAGGAGACAGAGGTTGCAGTGAGACAAAATGGCACCACTGCACTCCAGTCTGGGCAACAGAGCAAGACTCTGTCACCAAAAAAAAAAAAATGACCAATAATATAGTAGACATTTGCTTGGAACTGGTCTAAAATTTTTTTTTCCTAGTATATAGTATCATAATATAATGAACACCAAACAAGATGATAGGAGACCTGAATCCTAGTTGTGACTCTACTATTGTTTGTTTGTCTGTTTTGAGATAGTGGTTACACTGTTACCCAGGCTAGTCTCAAACGTCTGGGTTCAAGTCAGCCTCCTCAGTAGCTGGGAATACTGTGGTATGCCACCATGCCCAGCTACACCTGCTATTTAATAAAATAATTTTGAATGTTATTTAAAATGCTTGTGCCTTCATTTCCTCAAAGGTAAAATCTGTTCTGCCTAACTCAGGATGGTGGAGAGCTCCCTTATCTTCCAAAATAATTCTAGAGGTTATCCTAATTCTTTTTTTTTTTTTTTTAAGACGGGGTTTCACCATGTTGGTCAGGCTGGTCTTGAACTCCTGACCTCAGGTGATCCGCCCTCCTTGGCCTCCAAAGTGCTTGGATTACAGGCGTGAGCCATGACGCCCAGCCCCCTAATTCTTAAATAACAACACATGGCTGGGTGAGGTGGCTCAGCTTGTAATCCCAGCACTTTGGGAGGAGGTGGGCAGGTCACCTGAGGTCAGGAGTTTGAGGCTAGCCTGATCAATATGGCGAAACCCAGTCTCTACTAAAAATACAAAAATTAGCCAGGCGCAGTGGCACATGCCTGTAATCCCAGCTACTCAGAAGGCTGAGGCAGAAGAATCATTTGAACCTGGGAGGTGGAGGTTGCAGTGAGCTGAGATAGTGCCGTTGCACTCCAGCCTGGGCAATAAGAGTGAAACTCTGTCTCAAAAAAATGAGAAAACAACAACACAAAAAGTGCCCCGTTCTTAAAGATTAGCCTAAAAATCAAGCATTATCATTGTAGTATAATATAAAAAACAGACACAGACTTACTGGGTCTCTAGAGACAAAAACTGGTAGACAAACCAAAGGAGCCTTCATCTCATAAAAATGCAACCATTTATTGACCTCTTCATCAGAGTTCAAAGGGCAGGAAGAAAATTCTGCAGGCTACAACAAAAGATAATTACATAGGTAAACATACTGAATGTTACTAAGAATTAAAAAAAATTTTAAAATATATTTTATTCACTTATTTATTTTTTATTTTTATTTTTTTTGAGATAGGGTCTGGCTCTGATCACCCAGGCTGGAGTGCAGTGGGATGATCACGGTGGGCCTGGAAAAGACACCACAGGTTTCCACTCTGGTCTGAGGGATTGGCAGCTGGGCCCCCGGCCTGAAGGTGGGGCCTCACCGGAAACCCGCCCCCTTCTGTCCAGGAACCTGTCTGCCTCCTGCTGCCATTCATAGAATCCAGGCTATAGGTGCCAAAAGGTGCCTGAAGGCTAGTGTCAAGCTGCCCTCAGCCCCCGCTGTTTCCCTTCTATGCTTGTGTCAGAACCCAAAATCCAGAGGGGGCTGGGGTGGCAGGGGGCTGGTGTGTCAGCACTATCGTGAGCGTGTGCACATTTGGCTGGGCTGTGACAGCATCAGGGCTCGGCCTGACTTTGTTCCTGGAATGGAGCAGACGCTGACAGCAGGGAGAAGCCAGGCAGTGGGAGCAGGCATTTCCAAGCCTGCAAGAGCAGGGGGGTGGTCTTCCCAGACTTTCAAGAATACAGGAGTGCCTGGGTCTGTAGCCACAGTTTGTGCAGCTACAGCTTCATGGAGAAGGTAGGGCTCCTGCCTGCTCCGGAGCCTGACAGCACAGGGATGCCAGGGACCACAGCCATGGCTTGGACAGCTGCAGTGGCACCAAGGGAGCTCCCATGCCAACTCGGAAGGGGTGGGACTCCCACTTGTCCCCAGTTTCCACTGGCTCTGTGGAGTGTGTAGCCCCAGCCGTGGCTCCCTGCTGCAGCTGCTTCAGTCTGCCTGCTGCTGCCATCATCACTATGTTGACCAGGCTGGTTTTGAATTCCTAGCCTCCAGCGGTCCTCCCACCTGGGCCTCTCAAAGTACTGGGATTACAGGCATGAGTCACTGTGTGGGCCTGGAACTTATCTTTATCTTAAAAACAAACGTATTCAAAATAAAGTTTAAATATATTAACATGGATAAAGACATTATCTTGGCAGGTGTGGTGGCTCACACCTGTAATCCCAGCACTTTGGGAGGCTGAGGTGGGTGGATCACCTGAGGTCATGAGTTTGAGATCAGCCTGATCAACATGGTGAAACCCCATCTCTACTAAAAAATACTAGATTAGCTGGGCATGGTGGTGAATGACTGTAATCCCAACTACTCTGGGGGCTGAGCAGGAGAATCACTTGAACCCAGGAAGTGGAGGTTGCAGTGAGCCGAGATCACGCCATTGCACTCCAGCCTGGGCAACAAGAGCAAAACTCCATCTCAAAAAAAAAAAAAAAAGAAAAACACATCTTACAATCTGATTTACAATATTATCATTTAAATTTTAAAGTAATACAATCATAGTAAAAAGGATTTGTTTAGAGTGTCTTTTAATGTAGAACTCCCAACATATAATTTACAATCCTAAGGTCTGGCTGGGCACAGTGTCTTACATCTGTAATCCCAGCACCTTGGGAGGCCGAGGCGGGTGGATCACCTGAGGTCAGTAGTTGGAGACCAGTCTGGCCAACATGGCAAAACCATGTCTCTACTAAAACTACAAAATCAGCCTGGCATGGTGGTGTATGCCTATAATCTCGGCCTCTCGGAAGGCTGAGGCAGGAGAATTCCTTGAATCTGGGAAGCAGAGGTTGCAGTGAGCCAAGATCGTGCCACTGCACTCCAGCCTGGGCAACAGAGTGAGGCTTCATTCATTCATTCATTCGTTCGTTCATTCATTTATTGAGGCTCCATTTGAAAAAAAAATCCTAAAATCTTAAGCATGTGCACATACACAAACTCCTTCATGCATGTATTCACACGTGGTCTCTTACCATAACGTGAGACTTCACTTTTCCCTTCTGAATTATGAAAGTACCTCCCATTCCTATAGGCTTATTTCCATAATGTTTTTCCAGGGTCTGTCTCATACAAGTCACAAAGTTAAGTGGTCCAGTTCTTCTTTTGGCTTTCACCTCAATTACCTATAGAGGAAATAAAGATGCATATTATTGATTATGCTGTAAAATAACTACCTAAGTAAAACATTATATAATTTAATGCTATCAAGCAAATATTCTGTTCTTTGCTTAGAGTCCCCAGATCTGAGTTTAGACGTCATAACCCCGTGAGTCTTGATCAATCAATATATATATGTATATAAACACACACACACACACACACACACAAACATGCATATGAATCAGTTATATATAATTTACTGATAAGTCTTAAGCATGCTTTCTTCAACTGAGAAACTGAGAGTTATAGACGAGTCCTACACTGAACTCTAGAGACTCTTAACATACATGTCAAGGCAGTAAAAGGTTGAGAATTACCTGCTTTAAAGGAATTAAGCTTTGGTAAGTGGGGGTGAGGAGAAAACGATTACATTTTCTCACTTCCCTTAAAATTCCGTACTGTGTTATCTCCCCAACTCAGAAGTTAAGTATTTTCACTTCCCAATCTCATATCTCAAAGTAGCTGAAGAGGCTATCTCCACTTACAAAACAGGAGAGTCTTCACAAAAGCTAACACTGAAATCGTCTTTTTGGGTACTAACAGGAAGTAAATATGAAGTAAGGCATTAATTTTCCTTACTTTCTTCTTGCTGTAAGTTTTTGCTACCACCATTTCTATCTAGAGCATGTGTGATTCATCAGAAAGGAGCAAATAACCTATTTACTAACTATAAGTATGCATTATTTATTTTAGCTGTGTGGTTCATGTAGATGACTAACTCACTCCCCAAATTAATATTCTATTACCTTTTGGTCTCAGAAAAAGGTCTTGCTTACTAAGTATTATTCTTTTTTTTTGAGACAGGTCTTGCTGTCACCCAGGTAGGAGTGCAGTGGCATGACCATAGCTCACTGCAGCCTCAAACACCTGGGCACAGGGATCCTTTTGCTTCAGCCTCTTGAGTAGCTAGGACTACAGGCATATGTATCACCACACCTGGCTAATTAAAAAAAAAATTGTTTAGAGACAGGGTCTTGCTATGCTGCTCAGGGTGGTCTGAAACTGCTAGCCTTAAGTGATCCTCCAGCTTTGGCCTCTCAAAGCGCTGGAATTATAGGCATGAGCCACTGTACCAGCTGTATTATTATTATTATTATTTTTGAGACAGAATCTTGCTCTGTTGCCCAGACTGGAATGCAATGGTGTGATCTTGGCTCACTGCAACTTCCATCTCCCAGGTTCAAGCGATTCTCCTGCCTCAGCCTCCGAAATAGCTGGGACTACAGGAGTGTGCCACCATGCCCAACAATTTTTGTATTTTTAGTAGAGATGGGGTTTCACCACGTTGGCCAGACTGGTCTTAAACTCTTGACTTTAGGGGATCTATCCGTCTCGACCACCCAAAGGGCTGGGATTACAGGCGTGAGCCACTGTGTCCAGCCTCCATCTGTATTATTCTTAACCTTAGTTTTAAAGATAACTTTTGCTCTGCATGTAGCACTCTCTCAATCTTTCATTACTGGGTTAAAGAGCTTTGACTTTGGAAGCTCTGATTTTCTGTTTCTTTTCTTTTTTTTTTTCTTGAGATAGAGTCTCACTCAGTGGCCCAGACTGGAGTGCAGTGGCGCGATCTCGGCTCACCACAACCTCTGCCTTCTGGGTCTGAGTGATTCTCTCACCTCAGCCTCTTGAGTAGCTGGGAATACAGGCACACACCACCACACTCTATTAATTTTTGTATTTTTTGGTACAGATGGGGTTTCACCATGTTGGCCAGGCTGGTCTTGAACTCCTGACCTCAAGTTATCCATCTACCTTGGCCTCCCAAAGTGAGATCTAATTTTCTTAGCAAAATCATATTTAGGGCAGTAACAGTTCAAATTTTTAGCTATCTGAGAACATTTAGGGAATATTGTATTTTTATGGACAAAATCACCTTGCCAGGTTGCCCCTCACTGGCAAAAAGATTAGCCAGTAATGCACACTCAAAATCATGATGTTTCTCACTGTATTTCTCCAGTAGGCACCCTCCATCTGCAGGGTTCACATGGGCAAAGTAACTTCCATTCACAGGAGGCTTGTGTTCACTTTCTGTCTGAATAACTGGCATAAACTGAAAATAAAGTAAGGTAATTAGTCAATCTTTATAACTCTGCAATAAGAATATCTTGAATAATGTCACAAAACATTTAATCCTTTTAAGACATTTTAGTTCAAGTCCTAATAAGAGAACATAAAATACGTAATATTTAATTTTAGACATAAAAAACTTGAAAAACATTTTATAAGATATTTATACGCCGGGTACAGTGACTCATGCCTGTCATCCCAGCACTTTGGGAGGCCAAGGTGGGCAGATCACGAGGCGAACATGGTGAAACCCCATCTCTATAAACAACACAAAAATTAGCTGGGCGTGGTGGTGCACACCTGTAGTCCTAGCTATTCAGGAGGCTGAGATAGGAGAATCGCTTGAACCCAGTAGGTGGAGGTTGCAGTGAGCTGAGATCACGCAACTGCACTCCAGCCTGGAGACATCGTGAGCCTCTGTCAAAAAAAAAAAAAAAAAAAAAAAGAAATTGACAGTATTTCTTACAGCGTATCTATAACTTGCATTAAATATCTTATTTTAACTTTTAAACTTTTTTTATTTTTTAAATTAAATTTAATTAATTAATTTTTTCTTTTTAACTTTTAAACTTTTTTTCCTAACTTGAACACTAGGTAAATTGTATTAATGTTTCTGCAAAGAACTTGTATGACTACTAATAGTCATATCTGAAGAAATTATGAGAGAATGAGAAGACCTTCTGTTAATGAGATTCAAAGTATTTTCTTTTTCTGTTTTTTTTTTTTTTTTGTGAGACAGGGTTTCTCCATGTTGGTCAGGTTGGTTTCGAACTCCTGACCTCAGGTGATCCACCTACCTCAGCATCCCAAAGTGCTGAGATTACAGATGTGAGCCACCGTGCCAAGCTAGAAACAGTAATATTTTCATATGCTAATAATATATACTAGTAATCACTATTAACTTTTATAAATAACCATCATACTACTCTGATAGTTTCCTACTATTCGGTCTAGAAGAGGGAGTTGACCAGATCACTATTATTGCATTCATCTTCTGATCCAAAGCTGCCTGCATACCCAAAGCAAAGATTTATAGAGAAGCTAGGAATCCTGTAAGAATATAAGTATTTTATAATCCAAACCTTCAGCAGAATACCCTGGGACCCTGCATTTATTGATGGCTGAACCTATAACCTAAGAAAAATCTAATACTATAAGTTAGTACTCATTAGAGTTAGACCAGTTGGAGTGTGTGCTGTACCACAAATCTATATCAAGTAGTATTAAATCTGCAGAGAGATTTACAATTCAGTCAGAAAGTAGGATTTTTGGCACTAAAAGCAAAAAGACAAATCAAACGTCAAATCAATAAAGTAAAATAATTATCTTATATATGCTGACCTCAGAATTGAACCCGAGAGTCTGAAATGGACCTGCTCCTGCTCCAAGAATAAAAGCTCCAGGTAGCTGGATTTCTTTTGCAATTTTATTCAGATCATAAACCTATAGAAGAGGAAAAAATATTATTTAAATCATAACTTGACAAAGTCCCTGGTTTATCTTTTATTACTGGTCCATTAGCACTTCCTTGCCAATTGAGCAACAGGTCTTCTAATAATAAACAGGGTAGTCAATCCAACTTCTGCAATCTTCAAGTGAACATGCAGAGGAAAATTACTTACTTTTTTTTGGTTTACAAGAGGCAATAAGTAAGGCACACCTCCTACTTCTGCAATTCTAGTTTTCCCACAGATGCCTTAAAAAAGAAAAAAAACACAAGCCACCTTAAAAATAGGCAAACATCTAATTTAATAATAAAATGTGAGAAGATATGAATTTAATTTATTAACAGTACCATAACTTCTCCATTCTCATAGAGTTTTACCAATATTCAGGGACTGGAAAATATAAGTAACTAGAACCCCTGTTCTATTTTAACTACCTGTGTCTCTAATATCATCATAACCAAGCATGGCTTATATAGTTGGTGGCATAAAGGCAGTACAAGGCAAGGGCAAGGGTTAGAACTGGGGCCAAAAGTTTGGATTGGGTGAGGTTTACAGAATGTCTTTAATGCCTTATTTCTTTAAAAAAAATTTTTTTTTTTTGGTTAAAATTGTTTTTTGTTTTTTAATTTAAAATATTTTGCTCTAATAGAATGTAAATTCTTAGGCCAGGCGCAGTGGCTTACACCTGTAATCCCAGCACTTTCGGAGGCTGAGGCGGGTGTATCACTTGAGGTCAGGAGTTTGAGACGAGCCTGGCCAACATGGCGAAACCCTGTCTCTCCCAAGAATACAAAAATTAGCTGAGTGTGGTGGTGTGCACCTGTAGCTACCTGGGAGGCTGAGGCAGGAGAATTACTTAAACTGGGAGGTGGAGGTGGTGGGTGGTGGGGGGGCGAGATCGCACCACTGCACTCCAGCCTGGGCAACAGAGTGAGACTGTCTTATAAAACAAAACAAGCTGGGCGTGGTGGCTCATGGCTGTAATCCCAGCACTTTGGGAGGCTAAGGCAGGTAGATTACCTAAAGTCAGGAGTTCAAGACCAGCCTGGCCAACATGATGAAACTCAGCCTCTACTAAAAATACAAAAATTAGCCAGGTGTCATGGTGCAGACCTGTAATCCCAGCTACTTGGGAGGCTGAGGCAGGAGGATCACTTGAACTTGGGTGGGGGCGGACGTTGCAGTGAGCCAAGATCACGCCACTGCACTCCAGCCTGGGCAACAGAGTGACTGTCTCAGAAAACAAAACAAAACAACCCAGAGAGATCTACGTGAGATGTACAGATTTCAAAGCTGTATTCAGGTAGTAATTAAAACCGTAAGAGTAGATTTTTTAAAAACCAGATAGATTATTAAAAATAAGAAAAGGCTAAGGAAATAATTCTGGAAAGCATCAACATTTAAAAGCCTATGAGAAAGAAAAAGGAATCAAGAAAGGTATGGAAGAAAGGAGGAAGGAAAGGTACCAAGGAAGAAGAGGTGAAACAAGGATACAGGAGATAGAACCTAGGGGAGAATGTCAGGCAGCAATGGCCAAGCAGTATGAAATATACAGAGAGGTGAAAAAATACTAGTAAAACATTTTAAGGTCATTGATGGTCTTAGCAAGACCAGTTCATGTAGAAAATGTCGAACACACCACCACACCCAGCTAATTTTTTTTTTTTAAGTAGAGATGGGGTTTTACCATGTTGGCCAGGCTGGTCTTAAATGCCTAACTACGTTTATGAAAGATCATACATATGCATATTAGACACATATCTGGCTTCTAGTATTGCAACTTAAAGACTCACAAATTATTGCCTGGAAAACACTTTTTCAAAGTATAACTGCATGACAGAATTAAAACTAGCAATTTTGGCCAGGTGTGGTAGATCACACCTGTCATCCCAGCACTTTGGGAGGGTGAGGCGGGTGGATCACTTGAGGTCAGGAGTTCGAGACCAGCCTGACAAACATGATGAAACCCCATCTCTACTAAAAATACAAAAATTAGCCAGGTGTCATGGTGCATGCCTGTAATCCCAGCGACTTGGGAGGCTGATATATGAGAATCGCTTGAACCCAGGAGGCAGAGGTTGCAGTGAACCAAGATCATGCCACTGTACTCCACAATCTAGCCTGGGTGACAGATCAAGACACCATTTCAAAAAAAAAAAAAAAAGAGAAAAGATTAACAATTTTTTTCTTCTTTCTTGCATTCTTCTGTTTCTTGACCTTGATTCAATTTTAATTAATTACTTACTTAGCAGGGGAAATATATTACTCTCATATTTAACAAAAAACTATAAAAAAGTATTATGCTAAATGCTTTCAAGAAGTTAAAAGAAATTGTCATATGGTACACAAGCCTTCTAGAATTTACAGCTCTACTTAAAATCAAAGATTGTTTAAGCTGGAAAGACCTCCAAAGAACATTCAATTCAAATATCCCCACGTATCTCAAAGTAAGATATGTTAAGACAGAACTAGAGGCCAGAATTTCTATGCAAACTCCTTTTTAGCAAATATGTCAATTACATAATAAAAAGAACACTTTGAGTGTTTATCCTCAAATTCCTCAACATAGTAGGGTATAATAGGAGAAGGTTAGACTTTGGAAACAGACAGACTTGCATTTGAATCCAGTTTATGATGTACACTGAGCTTACCTAGCCTCTCTAAGCTTCAGTTTTCTCATCTATAAACCAGGGCTACTACTCATCTTGCAGTGTTACTGTAAAAACTAAAACATCAAATAATTATCTATCACAATGACAAATTATTTTCTTCTACTACTACTAATTTCCCTTCCTTCTCTCTTCAAACAGTGGATGCTCACTTGGCAAATTTGCTGAAGGGTTAGTTTTAATAGACTATTCAAATACAAAGCTTTTAGGATCCCTTCTGGTCTTGAATAAATAAAATCATAAAAATTAAAATCAGTTACCATAATAGTCTGAGCAATTAAAAGCAAAACTCTCATGTGATATAAAGAATTTTAACCTGTTGGATATGTATTCTTTTTATTTATTTATTTATTTATTTTTTAGAGATGGGGTTTCACCATGTTGGCCAGGCTGGTTTTGAACTCCTGACCTCAAGCAATCCACCCACCTCGGCCTCCCGAAGTGCTGCGATTACAGGCGTGAGCCACCATGCTCAGCCATGGATATGTATTCTATATTCTGTGAAGGTTACATAAGTGCATAAAACACAATCTTTTTCCGTAAGAGTATGAAATGAAATTTAATCAATATCAGAAGAGTGAGCACAGAAATTTAGCACAATTTAGCCTAAATACTGTGAGTGACAATATCCTTTATTTGCAGATAATTTAAGATGTCCTTAAAAATAATTCCAGTTTCAAAAAAGGATTACAACTAAAAAACAAAAGCTAACTGCAAAAATTGCTTACCTTTTACAGGAAAGGTAAAGGGTTCCTTAGTCAAATCAGGACAATCAACTACAGAGACCTGGACATCAGCAAAGTTATCTTTCAACCCCATCTGCATAACTAATAAAGACAAGGAATAAGATTATTTAACATCATGTAAAGACTTGGCCACCACATATCTAAAGTGCCCTCAACACACTTTCCACCTCAACTTGTATAATGAAAAAGAAGGGGAAAATGGTCTTATTAATGAGTATAATTAGACATCAGACATAACCACAAGGTATAATGTAGACTAAGATACATAAATACTTCATCTACAGTGATTTCCAATTGTTGAAGATAAACAGACTGCACTTGTGTGAGGGTGAGGATTACCTTCTTTTTTGAAAAAAGATTCCAAAAACCAACTGAAATGCAAACATTTAAACTTTTTAAAAAGTAAGCAATCACACGTAACAACTTGAATGTAGGTAACAGACAAACTGTTGAGCAAAGCAGCCAGACACAAAACACTATATACAATATTACTTCACTTTATGCATCTCAAAAACAGGCAATGGATCAAGGCTGACTGGGAAGGCGTGCAAAGAAGTCTTCTGGGATGTTGGAAATATTTTACATTTTGATCTGGACAGTAGTTACACAGGTGTAAACACTGATAATATTTATCAAGCTGTACACTCAAAATTAGGGTATTTTACTATAGATAGTTATACCTCAATAACAGTGCAAAAAACACAGGTGTCTCAAAGTTATTAACGTAAGACCAATGTATTTCCCCCTCTCTCTTTTATTTGTAGAGACCAGGTCTTGCTATATTGCCCAGCCAGTCTCGAACTCCTGCGCTCAGTGATCTTCCTGCCTTGGGTCTCCCCAAGTGCAGGGGGATTACAATGAGCCATCACACCCAGCCTCAATGTATTTTTTTTTTTTTTTTGAGACTAAGTCCCACTCTGATAGTCTCATCCTGTCACCCAGACTGGAGTGCACTGGTACCCAGCATGATCTTGGCTCACTCAGCCTTGATGTCCAGGCTCAAGAAATTCTCCCACCTCAACTTCCCCAGTAGCTGGGACTACAAGCGGGCATCACCAGGCTTGGCATATATTTGTACTTTTTGTAAAAATGGGGTTTTGGCTTGTTTCCCAGGCTGCTCTCAAACTCCTGGGCTCAAGAGATCTGCCCACCTTGACCTCTCAAAGTGCTGGAATTACAGGTGTGAGCCACTGCTTTGGCCAGTGTACTTTTAAGGATCAAAAGTTCTGACAAAATTTCTTTTTTTTTTTTGAGAGTGAGTCTTGCACTCTTGCCTAGGCTGAAGTGCAGTGGCACGATCTTGGCTCACTGTAACCTCTGCCTCCCAGGTTCAAGCAATTTTATGCCTCAGACTCCTGAGTAGCTGGAATTATAGGTACACACCACCATGCCCAGCTAATTTTTGTATTTTTAGTAGAGATGGGGTTTTACCATGTTGGCCAGGCTGGTCTTGAACTCCTGACCTCAAGTGATCTGTCCAACTCAGCCTCCCAAAGTGCTGAGATTACAGGCATGAGCCACTGCGCCCAGCCACAAAATTTCTATTTTTACTAAACGTACCTTGCACATATAGAAGGAAAATAGAAACAAACACAAAAGTGACAAAAGGTTCTAGAAAAGCAATCAAAGAAAAAATCTGGCCAAGCATAGTGGCTCATGCCTATAATCTCAACACTTTGGGTGGCCAAGGGAGGAAGATCAAGTGAGGCCAGGAGTTCAAGAGCATCCTGGGCAGTATAGCAAGATCCTGCGTCTACAAAAAGAAAAAAGAAAAAGAAAAAGAAAAAAATTCCTAGCTGCCCTGTCATATCAGGAAAGACAGACTGATGAAGAAATATAAGCCAAATACAGATTATTTACTAGCTACCATTCAATCAAGACAAAAAAACGGTTATAAGAGGAAAAATCACAACAAAGCAAAAATGAGTCCACTTCTTGACTTCAATCGTATCAGAATGACAGATGAACTACCAAAACAACACATTTTGAGAAACAAGGGAAGGTTCTATAGCTTCCATTAGAACAGAGCCTAAAGGTTGTCAAATAAAGGTTGGTATTCTGACAGACTTTACAGCTTTGGATTACTACTATTCCTGGCTTCATTTCGTGTACTGTTTCTATTTTCCTTTTTTTTTTTTTTTTTAACCTATCTTCCCTCCTAATTTATCTTGGGAAACTGCCTTAAATACTTGTTTGAACAAGGTGAAATATATAAAAATATACACAGACAGAAATCAAAGCAAGTTCACTGGCAGTCTGTCATTATCAGTGGGGGAGGGGAAGTATATTGGGAACATGGTTAACATACAAGAGATTATGTATTTAAAGAATAATGTAAGTGAAAAAAGTTAAAGCAAAATTGTGTGACTCTGGGCATCACATATACTTAAGTGTTGGATTACTAGTCATTTTCATCTTGTAAAGTTGGTATCAATAATCTATAAGTGAAAGAAAAAATAATTTATAAATTATAAATTTAGTTTTCTTGGAGGAACAGAATTTTGGACTTTCTCAATAAAACCGGGGCAGAAAAGATGCTGCAATGGAAAATGAATTCTGTACCAAAAGTATTATTTTGATAGATATAGGTAAGTAGTAAGATATAGATAGCTCTTAGAATCTTTTTTTTTTTTAAATAGAGACGGGGTTTCACTATGTTGGTCATGCTGGTCTTGAAATCGTGACCTCAGGTAATCCACCCACCTTGGCCTCCCAAAGTGCTGGGATTATAGGCGTGAGCCACCGCACCCAGCCTGATTGTTAGAATCTTTTTAAAAGAATTTTCTCTTGACATAATTTTTAAAAATCCACAGTTAATATTGTTTTTACCTCCGGCAAGCTCTTCTAGACTTGGCACATGAAAAGAAAACTCAGCACAAGCCATTTTCTTTCTTCTTTAGGTATTTGGTTGGTTGGACAAATAGAGCTACTCTTGGTTAATTATCACAAGAGTCCACAGTGCACCAAGTATGAACAGCTTCTGTTCTGGAAATGAACATTAAGCATTCAAACATATAAACAGAACAAAACAGCATTTAGGTTCTATCTTCACAAAAAGGCAAACGCAGCTTCTAGCATTTAATATTCGAAGTGAGAAACAGACAAGTGACCTTTTAATACTTATACTTTATTTTAATTTAAAATTTAAAACTAATTTTTCTTTTCTTCTTCTTTTTTTATTATTATTAAGAGAACTCCTAAGTCTCAATAATTTTTCTTTTTTCTTTTTTTTTGAGATGGCGTCTCCTTCTGTTGTCCAGGCTGGAGTGCAATGGCGAGATCTTGGCTCACTGCAACCTCTGCCTCCCGGGTTCAAGCAATTCTCCTGCCTCAGCCTCCTGAGTAGCTGGGACTACAGGCCCATGCCACCATGCCCAGCTAATTTTTTATATTTTTTAGTAGAGATAGGGCTTCACCATGTTAGCCAGGATGGTCTTGATCTCCTGACCTTCTGATCTGCCCACCTCAGCCTCTCAAAGTGCTAGGATTACAGGCGTGAGCCACTGTACCCAGCCTAAAACGAATTTTTTTAATAAAAACAGGGTCTCGCTATGTTGCCCAGGCTGGTCTTGAATTCCTGGCCTCAAGCGATCCTCCCACCTCCACCTCCCAAAATCCTGTGATAACAAGTGTGAGCCACTGCTCCCGGCCGATTCACTTTTTTTTAAAAGCATATATCTGGAGTGAACACCCAATTTTCTAACAGTTGGTCTAAGGAATATAGGTCTTGAAGCAAAAGGTACTTATTAGGGGTTTGTGGATAAGTGTTTAAATGGCTGCAGATCATAGTGAATATAGGACTCTCAAGTATTTCTATAATAGGTATTTGTGTTTCTACTCTATATTTGACATTCAGGCCAAAAATTAAATGAGTTCCTCAGACTATCACTTTTTCAAAATAAAATTTAAATTATGAATAGAAATGGAAACTTTTATGGAATGATTAGCCTTTGAAATTCAAATTTTTATTTTCATTTACAAATAAACATACTTTCTTGGTTCAATCTGATAATCTAACCAATTATAATTTGATATTTAAAAGTATGCTTTTCTATCATTGCAACTAAAAAATAAATAAAAATATATGCTAAGTCTACTTTATAACAAATAGGTACACATATACAGAGATTAGTATCTTACCTCAAGTGTTCAGTAATGAAGCATACAAGCAGGGGGAGAAAAAAATGAAGTCAGGGAAAAATATAAGTAATATGAGGTAGGCAGGTATCCCATTCCAAGCCAGTCACAACAGGGAACACGGACAAGACTCTTAAGGGTGTTTCTAAGAGTACTGCTGGAGTTCTCATTAAAATTGTTAATAGAACACTTCATTAATCTGAATGGCCTCTGCCCTTAACATGCTTATTTAGCAAGTGAAAGGTGAT
The DNA here is from genome assembly GCA_963573385.1 of Cacajao melanocephalus. Taxonomy (NCBI): domain Eukaryota; kingdom Metazoa; phylum Chordata; class Mammalia; order Primates; family Pitheciidae; genus Cacajao; species Cacajao melanocephalus. Next base: position 17,627 of record CAUYLG010038621.1, read on the forward strand.
CCTCAGCCATTTGAAATATTCTTCGGAAATTTTTTTTCTAATTTTCCAGCAATTCATAGGTTGCTTAGAAACTGGGATTCTAGTTCTGGTACTTTCCAACAACATATTCTCTATAACCATTCTATTGCATACATTTAAGATGTTATATTTGCCTTAGTACTTTATCAAATACCAGCTGTTACTGTTCGTGATTTAATATATGTAAACTGATCTCCCAAATAAAATATATATAACTGTTTATAAAGGATCTCAAATCTTATATAATCATACTTAAATATCTTAAACATAGTTTTGGGTTGAATAATTTATAACTGTTTGGGAATGAGACAGTTTTTTTCTTTTAAATAGTTTCAGATTGACAGATATTACATACAAATAATTCCTGTATATTCTTCACCCATATATCCCAAATGTTAACATTTTATCACATTCTTTACCAGGCAACCATTGGGTAATAACTTATTTATGAATATGTCAAAATCTGCACAATGAATAGTATATTTATTTATAATGATGATAATAAAAGCACTTACTTTTGCTGGCAGTAGGGATAAAAACACAAGTTAAAACTCAAATGTAATCTTAATTTTATTCCCTTTACTATCTCTTTACTTTAGTAAAAAAGTAGGTCCGTTGTTTGTTTATGTCCCTATCAAAACAGAAACAAAGTCCAATCCTGGGAAGATGCAGCTTGAGTAACTGGTTTAGAAATGTACTTATTAGAGATACTTTCTGACCAAGATAATGTGATTTAAAATAAAAAAAAAATGTACTTATTAGGGATACTTATTAGGGGTTTGTGGATAAATGTTTAAATGTATATAGGACTTAAGCATTTCTATAACAAGTATTTGACCTTCCTACTCTATATTTGACATTTAGGCCAAAAATTAAATGAGTTTCTTGGACTATCACTTTTTCATAATAAAATTTAAATTATGAAGACTCATCAAAAATTTAAATTATGAAGGCCTGTCCAATCCTAAAATGATGTGAACTTCAGGCAAGCTGATAGCACAGCAGGCAGTGTGGTAGCATGTGTATGTGTGTTTATGTGTGTGTTGAAGGTGTGGAGAACGTTAGAGTTGGAGCTGAGAAAGGAGTTAGGTTCTCACATAAACTCCAGGAGCACAGCCTGGAGCCAGATGGAGGCAAACAATATTTTCCTGCCTAATTGGTGGGAGTCGATGGCCTAAAAATAGGGTCTAGAAGGGACATAGAGCTACAGAGGTAACACCTGGAGGGGTAGACCAAGTATCCCAACTAAACTGATTACCATTTGAGTGCACACTATATACCAGACACCAGTAGACACTATGCAGACATTCTCTCAAAACTTCACAAGCATGACAGGTTGTGAGACAGGCTGTGGATCTTCAGGGGTCGTGGGCATCCCCCAGACGCTGCTGAGGGGCCTGCCTGGAGTTCGCTCCTGCTGGTGCCCAAAAGCGCTTGCTCTGGCTCTAGCATCAGCTTACCCCCAGGCTCCCCCGCAAGAGGGGTGCAGCGCAGCGGGCCTGAGTGAGCAGAGTTCCTGGCTTCCAGCCCCATTCAATCGTGCACCACCTCCCGCGAGGGGTTGAGAGCTGCGGGCTGAGTAAGCCAGGCACCCCTGCTGCAAGTCCCACAAAGAGGTCTGGGAAATATCCTGCTTCAATTGCACTCCAGCCTGGATGACAGAGCAAGACTCTATAAAACAAACAAATACAAAATGTGGCCGGGAGCGGTGGCTCAAGCCTGTATTCCTAGCACTTTGGGAGGTTGAGGTGGGCGAATAACTTGAGGTCAGGAGTTCAAGACCAGCCTGGCCAACATGGTGAAACCTGGTCTCTACTAAAAGTACAAAAATTAGCCGTGTGTGGTGGTGGACGCCTGTTCACAGCTACTTGGGAGGCTGAGGTAGGTGGACCTCTTGAGTCCAGTAGGCGGGGGTTGCAGTGAGCTGAGAACACGCCACTGCACTCAAGCCTGGGCCACAGAGCTAGACTCCGTCTCAAAAAGAAAGAAAGAAAGAAAAAAACACAAAATGAAATGTGAAACATTTCAGTGTTTCTGCATTATGACTTAAATGTTACACAGCTAGGCTTGCTGTTGAGTATGGCAGTGAGTGGCATGCCATACCAGTCCTGGAACTTAATCACTGCACAGACCCTGTGCATCAAATGCAGTGGACTCCCTAAGAGATTGGACTTTTTATACCTGGAATTGTCCAATATATGGCGCAAAGTAAAGAGACCAGATTACTTTTAAGGCCCGTCCAATCCTAAAATGACGTGCACTATAAATCAAGACTAGACAGCTCTACTGGCTTTACTGGTTTATCATATGAAAAATTAATTTTGAAAGCAGAAAAACAAAACCACGTCATTCCTTTTTAAAATTACTTTGGGAGGGGAAAAAAGAAACCACGAAACTACTTTACAGGGTTTAATCTTAACTCAGGAACCGGTTAAAGAACTGGGCGGGGGGGGGGGGCGGGAGTAGGAGGAGAATCAGGAAAAAGAAATACTCTACTGGTCACGTTTTTGACTTGTTAGACAACTTC
>CAUYLG010038623.1:0-71430 GCA_963573385.1 Cacajao melanocephalus
CAAAGTTTTGAGTTAATCCCTCTTTCAGTTCCTGCTTTCCCATAGCTCGACTCCCTCCAACGAGGTCTGTGTCCTGGGCTCAAGCTCACCATATGGTGAGACCCAACTTACAAGGGGTCTCACATGGGAGCGTTCCCCACAGAACAATAATGGGGAGGTTTAACTTCTATAATAAATATTTACTGCAACTCATTGGCACTTCTTCTCTTAACAGAGTTGTCAAAATACCTGATTGATTATAATTAATTAATATTTATATTAATTTTTAAAGTTTAATTAGATTCTATTTGTCTATTTTGGCTTTTGTTGCCATTGCTTTTGGTGTTTTAGTCATGAAGCCCTTGCCTATGCCTATGAAACTGGACTCCTTCCTTACACCTTACACTAAAATTAACTCCAGATGGATTAAAGATTTAAACATAAGACCAAACACCATAAAAACCCTAGAAGAAAACCTAGGCAATATCGTTCAGGACATGAAGGTATTTATTCTCCTATTTCCTCTCTCAAAGTTACTTTGAACTGGCTGTTTTCTGACATCAAAAGTTATCTTTCTTATTTTTAGCTTCCTTTGCAAGACATTGACCGCTTCTTGTTTTTAGTAACCTCTACTTTTTTCATGCCTTAATGGCTCGGGATACTAACAGTGTTGGAGCTATTAGACCTATCTTTCCTTTTGGTTTCCCTTAGAAATCTGGATTCCCTTTCACTCACATATTTGCAATTATCTCTTTGTATATAAACCCTCCTTGATTTACATTTGAATATGTCGTCTGTTCCCTTTTGTGATGCTGACTGACACAGGTACATTTGAGTACTAAATCATAGTCAGTGTGTTAAAAGCATTACATACCTTTTTAAAATAAATCTTTGCAATTACATTTGCAGCTTGTATAGTATCATCTGCATTTTAGAGATGATAAAATTGAGACACCAAATTGTCCTCCTGACAATTTCATATGTGTAAATCTAATCCCCAGTGCCTCAGAATGACAGGAATTTAAAGGTAGAGTATTTAATGAGGCAATTAGGTAACATGAGGTCCTATGTGTGAGTTCTAATCCAATATGGCTGTTGTACTTCTAGGAAGAACAGATTAAAACACAGTGGCACAGACTTAGGGATGACCATAAGTGACGTAATAAGAAATATATGTTTGGTTTCTTCATAAAGTTTCTGGCACAGAGGTTCTAAAATACACATAACTTCTAAATAATAATGGTGATAGGAGCATCTTGTGTTATAATATTTGATCTTCGTTTCCAGTTTCTGACACAAGAACTTCTAAGACCCTCGGAATCTCTGAAGTCATAAGTGTCTTTTTTGCATGTTAAGGAGTTGAACAGTGGCTGGGGCCCCTAGATAACTTTTGGATGAGGGCTGGTTGCCAGAGCAATGAACCATATCACTAGAGGGTTGGTACTTTTTTCAACTCCAGGGAAGGGATAGGGATTGGAAACTGAGTCCAATAATCAATAACCAACAATTTTATCAATTGTTCTTACATAAAGGATCAGAAAAAACTTTAAATACAATTTTGAGGACTTCTGTGTTGGTGAATGCATCCATATCAACTGGCTGCTCAATTATGTCTTTTATAATAATCTGATCAGGGGCCAGGCACAGTGACTGACTCCTATAATCCCAGCACTTTGGGAGGCCAAAGCAGGGAAATCACTTGAGGTCAGGAGTTCAAGACCAGTCTGGCCAATGTGGTAAAACCCTGTCTCTACTGAAAACACAAAAATTAGCCCGGCATGGTGGTACATGCCAGTAGTCCCAGCTACTGGGGAGGTCGAGGCAGGAGAAGCCCTTGAATCCAGAAGGCAGAGGGTGCAGTGAGCCAAGATTGTGTGCTACTGTACTCCAGCCTGGGGAACAGAGTGAGGCTCCATCTCAAAATAAAATAAAATCATGCGATTAGGGTATATAAAGCATTTCCTTGAACTCTGTGAGCTATTATGGCAAATTACCAAACAAGAAGGGAGTTATGAAATGCCTAATTTGTATCCATGTCAGACAGAAGTACAGATTACCTGGAGATGTACTATTTATGACTGGTGTCTGAGGTGGGGGCAGTCTTCTCAGGGTAAGCCTTTAACCTGGGAGTCTGCACTAACTTCAGTTATTTAGTATAAAAATTGAATTAAATTGTAAGATACCCAATTGGTGTCTGCAAAGAGTTGTACAATTGCTATGTGTAGAAAACCCACACATTTGGTGTGAGAAATGTTGAGAGTAAAGAAAAGCAAATTTTCCTTTTTCCATATGTGAACACAGCAATATGGTGACATTTCCAACCAAGGAGAGAGGCTCCAAAGAACCAAACCTGCCAATACCTTGACCTTGAACTGCCTAGACTCCAGAGTGTGAGAAAATAAATTTCTGTTGTTTAAGCCACCCAGTCTGTGATAGTTTATTAGGGCAGCCCTAGCAAATTAATATATATGTGTAAGCCTTACCTAAAATAGCCACACTTAAAAAAATGCAAGTATTCATCACAGTTCTGTCAATTCAGTGTACAGTTCTGTCAATCCAGTACTATATTAACCATATAATTTTTCTCTTTAATATATTCTAGCAACTACTTATCATTTGATGATTGCTTCCTGTAATTCATATTATTTTCTCAATTATATTATAAAACCATTATACATAGTTTAATAATTTTGTATCTTCAAGTGAAAAGAACTGCCAATAACCATTTAATATTTGACAAGTACCATGTTAATTGTAATTACATCATGTGTATTATGTCACTTAATTCTCCAAACCTCCTTTTTAAATTTTAATTTAACTAATTGTATCTGTATGTTGTAGATTGGAAAAGCGTAGTCAATAGAACTTAAACAAGTTGCCTATGTTCACACAACTGGTAAACTGCAGAGCATGGATTCTTACTCAGTCATATTCAGTAACGCGACTATGAAGCCTATGCTACTAATTATAATTCCTACCCAAAGCCCAGTACAATGATGACCTAGCATGTTTCAAGGCATATAAAATAGATGCTTCGAAAACCTTGGGGCTATAAGAAACAGTTTTAAGTACAAAAAAGTAATCTAAAAAAAATTAAAGTTATGTTTAAAATTAGGATACCTTATTTATAAATTATGAAAAAGTCAGTGTTTCTTCATAAATTATAATGATTAAAATCTTGTGAATATTTTTGGTTAAAATAATAAACTAAGAGTAATAACACATTTTAATGAATATTATTTTCAGAGCTGAGAATCCACTCTATCATCATTAAATGGTGGCAGTTTCCTTAAGCTTTTAAAGGTTATTGGAAGATGACTTTGTCTTCATATTGTTCACCTAAACTGTGAGTTCCAAAACAGCAAGGATGTTTTCTATTTCATTTACTATTATTTATCTATAACCTAAAATAGCACTTGACAGAGTGAAATTACCAGCACATAATACTGGAATGCATATATTAATCAATAATTAATATAAATCAATTCTAAGTGTATCAGCTATTATTAAAGTAAGGGACATGATGGATAAGAAACACTGGAAATATAGTAAAAAAATAGAACTTAAACAAGTTGGTAAGTAAACTGGTAAGTAAACTGCCTGGTAGGTAACAAAGATAACAGAAAATAGCAATAGAAATTTTCAATCACCTTGTTGATATTTGGTCACATCAAATTAAACGTGCTTCTTAGTTTCAAGTTAAATGTCTTCATCTCTGTCCTTCACGATAATACTTTCCAGATAAAGAAATATGTCTATCCAAAATATCTCAAAAACCTTTCCAAAATACTCTTCCTGATCCTCACCTCACTTAAGGTACTACACATTTTACCTGTCTAATATCTAGGCCTGTTTCACAGAATTTAAACATCACAAAGTTATGGATTTTTGTCAATTTTCTTGACATAGTTTTTGGCTTATAATCTTATGCTTATGAATTGGTAACTTATATATGAAAGATGAGTTAAGTGGGTACCCTTTAATCCCTTATCCAAAATGTTTAGGACCAAAAGTGTTTCAGATTTCAGATTTTTTAGGAGGGAATTTTGGAATATTTGCATATACATAATGAAATATCTTGGGGATGGGATGCCATTCTAACACAAAATTCATTTATGCTTTATGTTCATCTTATATAAATAGCCTCAAGGTAGCTTTATTACAAGGTTTTTAATAATTTTGTACATGAGACAAACTTTGTGTACACTGAGCCATCAGAAAGTAAGGACATTATGTGTAGAATTTTACACTTGTGACATCATGTCAACACTCAAAAAGTTTAAGATTTTTGAGCAGGAATACTCAACCTGTAACACATTTTTTTTACAGTATTTTCTCTCAAAGAAATCATATTAAGGGGGAGGATAGACATCGGCCTATGAATAGACATAGCAGATATTTTCTTGTTGCTATTCTGAAGTATGAAACAGATTATTACCAGTACAAGTACAAACTCTCAAAAAAATCACTTTTATTTGATGCCCAGTTGTCATCTAAAGGACTATATTCCAAGTTATTTCAGGAAGCTAATATTAGAACTTACATTATTTATTGAGCAATGAATCATAGTTTTTTTTTTTTAAATACGGCTCAGAAATGTCAAAAATTTCATTCTGTAAATAACAAATTCTAACTAAAATGATACATGATAATCTTTCAGTATCCTACATATTTTAAAGAAGTTTACATAAAACCAAAATTTAATTATATAATTAATCAAAATTTTTGCAAACCACATACATATGAAATATTTTTATGTCTAATATTGGTGTAAAGTTTTATTTGCATATTCTGCATAACAGTTTCCTCATTAGTCTCACTCTGTATACATGCAAATTAATATAATACAGTTTTATATTATTATTAGAAATGTATAGAATAATAAGCTACTTTGAATATGGAGATTTTCCAAAGTGTTTCCTTTTCCTTGAATGATTTCTTTTATTAAATATTAATGATATGTGGCATATAAAGTAATAAGTTATACAATTCACCCTGTGGCAAACCTTTACTCATTTCAAGATTAGCCATCAAAGCTCAGCATTACATAGAAAATAATATGTTCACTAATTTGTAAATAAACACAAACACATCCTGTCAGTTGACAAATGAGTCATCAGTCATGGAAAATGTACTACCTACATCTTTTTGTTTGTTTGCTTTTTACTTCTTACTTTAACTTTCAATATACTATTTTTTAAGTAAAATTTGTGCTGTAAAATATGTAACTTATTTTTGTGTGGGATCATTTTTGTTATTATTTTTAAGATTTCCAAACCAAGGCTGTAGCTATATACTCACATATACATTTTCCTCTATCCATGTAACTGAATCCACTGGTATTTCTTTTATGAGATTAAAGTATATTTATTTGTCGAAATAGCCATTTTTTCTATGCTTTTGATTTCAATTATTGCTAAAGGTTCTTTATATTTTAAACTAAAAGCAAAAATTTTACTAGGGATTATTTATTGGTTGTTAATTACTATTCTAGTAACATACTATGTTCACAACTGAAAGTTATTTATTTTACTATATGTCAAGGTGAGTTCTGAAGATGAATATTGATTTGAGATAAGGATGCTTTGGTCATATTTTTAAACTGAAATATGTATGAGGAAAAGAGAAATTTCAAGATACATAAGAGAGAGAATAAAATATACAGAAAAATATTAAATTAGGTTTAAAAATGGTTAGAACACGGATGACTCTTCCATTGAGACAAGTTGTAAAAAGGATATAGAGATGATTTTAGATGTATATGTTTATATATGCATAAAACAAAAAATTCAGACTGTAAATTTGATGATCTCACTTTCTGTGTAAATTAGGCAAAGAAATTGCTGTAAGTTGTAAACAACCAAAATGGCAAGATATAAAGTAGTGTTAAATTGATGTTTTAAAGTGATTTGGTTTTACAGAAGGAAGTATTATAGTATTTAGCAAAAAACAATATCAATATATAATATTCATTCTTCTCCTCTCTTGGCTTTAAACAAAGATTAAATTTGGTTGCTTGTCAGTTGGCAAATGCAAAATTGTGCTATGTTATAGTTGACTCTCTCTGTAATTAGAAAATAGGCTGGAAAAAATCAATATTACTAGAATTGTACATTTATGTCACAATAGTGAAACAGACTCTGTAGAAATATACAGCAAGCCACAAGGGAATACTTTGCTCTGGTTCTTTGTGTTCACTAGATAAGTAGAAACTTCAGTTTTGTATTCAATGGAGTCAGAGAAGAAATGATCCCACATATTACCCAATTTAGTTGGAAAATCTTGGAAAGCTTTTTTTTGGTGGCATATTCTGTGTAAAGAGAGAATCAATCTCTATCTATATTTTTAACAAGGAAATTAGAGATATAACAATATGCTCTAGAGTGCATGAGGTAGAGACAGAATCTGTACTTGCATTTGAATTTGCTTTAGATGATGATGATGATGATGATGATGATGATGATGATGATAATGATGATATGTCTCTAGTCCTTCAAATAAATGTGATTTGGGTTACTTTCATCTTACTGGATACTTTTCCAGTTGGTGAAATTAAAGCTTAGATTTTATCTAGTTTTGTATTAATACTTTAATTTCACCAAAGGAAAAAGTAATTTACGTGACAAGTCAGTTAATGTATCTGCAAATATCTATTGACGTTTTTGTCTTTACTTTTGTTAACTAATCTCAAGAAAAGTTTAAATTGTTGATGTGTATATTTTGCTCAAAGCTTAGTGAAAAAATTCCTACAACAATTCAGAAGGTATGTATGAAAGATATTGGGATAAATAGTGACAGTACAGATCCTCAGGGTTATGTCATTTTACTAATATCTAAATTTATTGTAGATACTTTATAAGGAGCTAGAGTGAGGCATTTGAGCTTTATTCATTGAGTACCAGAGAGGGAAATACTTCAGTTTCGAAGATGAAAAACAGGTGTTGTGCAGTGACTCCTCAATTAGTATATTCTCAGTCTTTCTGCATCTACGTGATCTATAATTTCCGTAATTCTTCTTTCATGACTTGCCTCTAATATCTTGCTGCTGTTGCTGCATTGAAGCTTAGCAATCTGCCTGTGTTCCTTGCTGGTGATGCTCTCACCATGTTGGCTCTGCTGCCTTCTCTGCCTGGCTCTAATTTTCCCTACTTACATGATTCTCCATCTGCTTCCTTTCCTGGCGGCAAAGTGGCCCTGCCTACATGCTCCTTTGCATTCTGCCATCTTTCTAGTTTTGCTGTTGCTTTAACTATATTTTAAACATGTAGCACAGTTGATTGAAAACTGAAGAAATATCTAGTGCTTGTTTAGATTTTTTGCAGAGAACAGTTAGTCTTTGCCACCAACTAAACTGTGCTTTAAACCTAGGTGCAGAAACTTCTTGCAATATGTTTTAAGTAACCAAAATGGAAAATCCAAGCAAACTGTTGCCTGTGTTTAGCCTTGTAATTTAAAGACAGCTGGTAGAGATAAGCACTAACATAAATCTTGTCTGAATTCCCCAAACCCAGTAAATGAATTGTGAATTCTTTATTGCATTTTTCTAGATATTTAACCACAGGTTATTGTGATATAATGGAAAGAACAGTGAATTTGAATTTAGAAAATCAAGGTTCATAGTCTTTACCCAGTAATGTGATATATGACCTTGGGGATGTAACCTCTGTCTATACTTTTCCTATCCCAACCTTCACTTTGGACATGAGGACACTGACGTTAAGAGAAAATATGGAATTTTCTGGAGTTTTCAAAGCAAGAAAGTGTCAGAGATAACATCAAATTAGGTCTTTTTGACCTCAAAACCCATACTCAATCAGGACACACAGTCTCAAGTATGTTTTCTCAAATCTTATAGTAATGCACCTTAAAAGTGATGCTAGCATTCACCCATATTTGAACACTTGCAAGGCTTGTGACTGGTTGCCATCTACCATTTGTAACACAGTTTCTCTTTAGCCTATAATTAAATTCATGAGCCTTATTTTTATACTTCCCCACCTGAAAAGAAAAATCCTGATTTTTTTTGCCCTGTGATCTTACATTTGTAGTTTTTTATTCAGAATTTCTTGCTGAACTTGTGCTCATTCCAAATTACATGATATTTATGTGGATCACTATTTTATTGATTTCTTTTACTGTGCTCACAGCTCTTCTGATATACTCGCCCTCTTGCCAAAATTTCAAATTCACTTGTCTTTTTGTCCTTTCATTACGTAACAAAACTCTAATCCTGGGTAATCCAACTATCTACATTGTCTTGCCTACAATTGACCTGCTGAGTGTTTATGATATAATATAAATGCTATAAAATATCTAATATGTATTAGCATTATAAATGTATATTTACAACTATAGATTGTTAACACTCTTAACTGGATCATCGATCCCACCAAACAATTATATTTGTCTGGATGTTTTTGTTTTCCACTTTTCACAGGTGTTAAATTCTCCTAAACTATCATCAAACCTCCAGTAAATCTTATTTCTTTCTCAAGAAATGATTTTATATACTACTTCATAGTAAAAAACAAAAATAAAAACTTAACAAATTGATGGGAACTATTTCAATATCCAAGAGGTATAACATAAATCTATCGATATTTGCATTTTTGTCCTATCCTTTCTTCTCTTTTCTTCCTGTTAAAATGTAGGAGGATTAAAACAGATTATGTAACTTGCCAAAAGTCACACAAATAGTGAAACAAGAATTTGAACTTGACATCTTGAGATGGTGAATTTTATGTGTCAACATGACCAAGCTAAGGATGCTTGGAGAATTTGTCAAACATTATTCTAGGTGTATTTGTGAGGGTGTTTTTGGAAGAGAATAGTATGTGAATTGATAGATTCAGTAAAGAAGATTACCCTCACCAATGGTGGTGGGCATAATCCAATCATTTGAAGGCCTGACTAGAGCAAAATTGCTGTCTGCTTGAACTGGAATGTCCATCTTGCCTTGTTTTCAGATGTTGGTGCTGTTGTTTTAGGACCTTTAGACTTGGATGGGGACATGTGATCAGCAACCTGATTCTCAGGCCTTCTGGTTTTATTGTAGCTATACCTCTAGCTTTCCTGTGCTGTCAGTTTGAAAACAGCAGATCATGAGACTTCACTGCCTTCATAATTATGTGAACCAGTTTCTCATAGTAAATATGTATGTATGCATGTATGTATCTGAGGGAATGAATTCGCTTACCGGGGGCTTAGTTTTAAGGGCAAGAAATTCCCAGCGCCATGCCCCCCTCCCACCTCTCTCCATCTGGGAGATTTAATGGTTTATCTTTAAACTTTGGGAAGAAACTAAGAGCCAGTCACTCCCGCAGAAGTTTAAAGGAACTCCTTTCATTGACCAGAGGAACTTGGGGAGGTGGGAATTTTCCCCAGGATAAATTCCCCTGCTCCTTCACCCACACTGGATTTCCAGGTCTCTGGAATCCCCTCCCACATAGTGGGAACTCTCTTTCCCCTCCTGAATTTCCCCTCTGGGGTCCTGCTTCCACAAGCTCTTCGTGGAAGTTTTCTCTCTTCTCCTTTTTCTCTTTCTTTATAGAAACAAATCACTTTCTACAAACCCTTTTGAGTCCAGCACTTACCTTTACGAGCGCACTGTGCCGTGGTCTCTTCTCCCATTCTTGGGGAATGATAGACCAAGAACCTGGAGAAACATCCTCTCAGGGGGACTAAGGGCTCTCCTGAACCCCTGAACCCAAACATAGCTTATCTATCTATCTATCTATCTATCTATTGATCTATCCATCCATCCTATTGATTCTGTTTCTCTGGAAAATGCTGATTAAAATACCTCTCCGCCTTCAGAACCAATTTTCTTTCCTCTGACATAGTAATTCTCTGAATTTTATAGTGAGATATTATGTGAGCAATATGGCGTCTTTATTGAATTTTAAATGGTCGGTTTTGCTGCATCACCTAATTTTCTTTCTCTGATAAAACCATAATGTAAGAAATGAAATGATAATTATAAGTGATTACGACAAGTGTAATAATAACATCATTTTTATAAGGAAATAAGGAAAAACAATAATTTATAATAAAATAAAAACTAATGCTCAACATACTTTTGCTGTGGTCAATAATTTAACTTGATGTTTAAGAAAGCCAGTTTTATTTCTTTGAAGCACCAAAGGATCTACTGCAATGTGATTTATTCCTGAAACACTGTGAAATTAATGAAAATAATATTTGTAGGGAAAAATGAGTTTACTTGCATTTGTAATAGGCTTTGCCTGCAGCAGCAGCTGTGCCTGTGTCAAGAATATGTCATCCTGAAAAATGGAAGGTTGATTTCTGCTGTTTTTTCTTTCTTTCCCCTTATTTTTGTCATTTATCATTTTGAAGAAAAAGGAAATAATTTTAATTATTTAATTATAATATGGGGGAAGAGTAATAGTGTGCCTAGAAATGCAGCTATGTCCAACTCACTTTTAATATAATTTAGGTTGATTATTCCAGTCACTTGAGTTTGGCCAAATACTGTTAATTGCAAGAGATCAATCAATCCTAACTGTAAAATTCATATGAAAATCAGTTTCTGTTCTTCAGAAAAATGTCAGGATCTTATTAAGGAGGTAAATTACGCTCTGATGTGTCCCAGACTTAAGAAATGGGTACAGATATGAATCCTTCAGGCATATTCTACAATTGCTTTCTACAGATTGTCTTTGTTTCATTGCTCAGTACATTCTAGGAATGATCATTTAACCTGTTTCATATTATCCACAAAGTTACTGAGCAAAATGATTAAATGTCTTTCCAACAGTCCTGTGATCTTTGATATCCCTGCCCCATGAAGAAGAAAATACATATGCATATAAAATTATAAAAATGAAAGGCAATATTGAGTTTATTTTGCTTGTATTAAACCGGCATTAGGTAATTTTGCTTGAACATTCTTTTCTAATGCCCTCCAAGAAAGTATTCACCCATGCTTTTTGAATTTTACAAGGATTTGACATCAAACTTACCAGTTTCAGTTATTTAATTTCATTACATACCATTTCTTCCTTTTGATCATTAGTACACAAACTGACTCAAGTAAACTTGTGTCCCTCCTGTTTTTTATTATTTCTCAAAATTGTTTTTTATAATATATTTGCAGGTTCTCCTTTCCTGGAGAAAGTGCTCTGAATTCAAAAGATCTGGCTTTAAGTCCTGGATCTGCTTTTTTTTTTTTTTTTTTCCTTAGACTGAGTCTCAATTTGTCACCCAGGCTGGAGTGCAGTGGCGTGATCTCAGTTCACTGCAACCTCGGCCTCCTGGGTTCAAGCCATTCTCCTGCCTCAGCTTCCCTAGTAGCTGGGACTTCAGGTGCACACCACCATACCAGGTTAATTTTTTTTTTTTTTTTTTAGTAGAGATGGTGTCCACCCTGTTGGCCAGAATGGTCTTGATCTCCTGACCTTGAGATCTGCCCTCCTTGGCCTCCCAAAGTGCTGGGATTACAGGCATGAGCCACCACGCCTGGCCCCTGGATCTGCTTTCTTAACTTACCCAGGTCTTTAGGTGAGTTAGGTACAGTTACTATTTTCATCTGTAGAATGGAAATAAGAATACATTTCTCAGACAATTAACAGTTATATGGAATAAGGTCTGGGCTATGGTATAATATTTCAAAGAAATACAGAATATGGATAATAGTAAATCACTATATGCATGTAAATAATTATGCTAAGGAGGATCTATTAGTATCCTTGAACACCAAATATCTAGACATAGTGTTTTGGCCTTAAGTCCTGGATTACAGGCATAAGCCACTGTGCCCAGCCGTGTTTTGGCCTTATTTTATTAGAGTCAATGCTTTTTTTAAGTGTCTATATTTATCTTGGGCTCAACTTTCCTTTAGTTAATGATTTAATATTTCAGTTTGAAGGGGATTCTCTCCTTCTCCCAACTCTTGTCCTTCTCTCTGTCTCTCTTTCTTGTTATTGAAGATAGATTACATGTAAGAATAGATTTTTCTCTATCTTTTCTGAATCCCCTGTTAACCTTGCCTTAAGCTTTAAGATTAGCCATTATTTATTCTCCTTCTTATTCTAAAAGGAGCCTAAAATCTATTAGTAAACTAATATCTTGTGCAACCCTCATTTCATTGTGAATGTTTTAACCTTTTTAAAATTAATTTTAAATACTTGATTTTTTTTTATTGTACTTTAGGTTCTGGGGTATATGTGCAGATCATGCAGGATTGTTGCATAGGTACACACATGCAATGTGGTTTGCTGCCTCCATCCCCCCGTCACCTACATCTGGCATTTCTCCCCATGTTATCCCTCCCTAACCTCCCCAACCCCTCCGCTATCCCTCCCTTGGCTCCCCACAACAGACCCCAGCATGTGATACTCCCCTCCCTGTGTCCATGTGTTCTCATTGTTCAACACCTGCCTATGAATGAGAACATATGTTGTTTGATTTTCTGTTCTTGTGTCAATTTGCTGAGAAAGATGATTTCCAGATTCATCCATGTCTCTAGAAAGGACACACATTCATCATTTTTTATGGCTGCATAGTATTCCATGGTATATATGTGCCACATTTTCATTGTCCAATCTGTCATCGATGGGTATTTGAGTTGGATCCAGGTCTTTGCTATTGTAAACAGTGCTGCTGTGAAAATACCTGTGCATGTGTCTTTATAAGAGAATGATTTATAATCCTTTGAGTATATATCCAGTAATGGGATTGCTGGGTCAAATGGTATTTCTATTTCTAGGTCCTTGAGGAATAGCCACACTGTCTTCGACAATGATTGAACTAGTTTACACTCTAACCAACAGTGTAAAAGTGTTTCTATTTCTCCACATCCTCTCTAGCATCTGTTGTCTCCAGATTTTTTAATGATCACCATTCTAACTGGCATGAAGTGGTATCTCAATGTGGTTTGATTTGCATTTCTCTAATAATCAGTGATGATGAGCATTTTTTCATATGTTTGTTGGCCTCATATATGTCTTCTTTTGAAAAGTGTCTGTTCATATCCTTTGCCCAATTTGGATGGGTTTGTTGATTCTTATTTAGAAAGCTTTTATGTTCCAATATTTATATTGGTTAATATTAAAGTCACATAAACAGAGAGATTCACTCCTATGATTTGCAATGGTCTCATTAAAAATTCAAGTATGTTCTTTCAAATTTAGACTACTACATATTATTTGTCTTTCATTCAAAAAGTGAACTATTATGTACCCAGTATTGGTGATGTAAAGATGAAGCATACATTTTAAAGTATATCCAGTAGATAACAGTCTAGTGGGAAAGAGAAATTGACTACTATGATTCATGATATAGAAGCAGAGTAAATAGCCGCTCTGATTGAGCAAGTCTGATGAATCGAGAGGAGTTTTTCCACAGGAAGAGACATTTGAGCTGGGTTGAAGAGGATGAACAAAAGGAAAAATAACAAAGGTACTGGAGATCCCTAGGTAAAGGAAACAATGCAAATATGAGAAACAAATGTACACGAGCACAAACAGGAGAGATGGGGCAACAGAAAGCCATACACTTTTGATACATCTCCCAACTCCAACCTCCAGCTTCAGCATCAGTATTGGCAAGAGAAAGAGGAAGCTGCAGGCTTCATTTCAGCACTCCCTTTATCCCTGCTGCATCAGTCATCAAGAAAAGCCCATGACTCTCATATGCATTACCAACTCTTATCTTTCTTCTGGGCCTTTTCCCCTTTCTTTAGAATGTGTGGTCTATTACTACCAAATTCTCTATATCTCAATGTTTTCTCCGATAATTCCTTTCACTATCTTGCTCTTATGGAAATATGCCTCTCTTGGGGACTTTGTTGTCCCAATTCCCATACAAGTGGTGACGATTTTATCTGAATATTTGTAAGCAATATCTGGCACAGAGTATTAACTATGATGTATCTATTTGGAACATATAATCTGGATTATCAATTATTCTTTCTTGAAGTACTTTACCTGCCTAATTTTCTCTGAGCTCACTAACTCTATTACTCAGTCTCTTATGTGAGGTACTTCACATCTACCCGTCCTTTGATTTGAGTGTATCTGTGTCATCTTGAAACCCCTATGGCCAAGTCTAAGCTCCTTGTATCTCCCCAAGAACTTTTTCTTTTTGATACTGCTCTTATTTGATGAATTACAGCCAATCCAGTTGATCAGGTATTAATGTCTGGGTTTATCCTGACTCCTCTTTTACTTTCACACCCCAAATTCAAATTTTTAGCAAATATTTCCAGATTGTCCTTCAAAATAAACCCAGAATTTGACTATTTTTATCTATCCACCTGCCATTTTCCTGGTCTAAGTCAGCATCCCCTCTCTTCTGGAGTACTGTAATACCTTTGCAGTAGTCCTCAAGTCTTCATTCTTTTGTGTTTGCCTTTGTCATCCTTGAATCAATTCTCAGCAGAGCAGAAAGAGAAATCTTTTTCAATGATGAATAGATGATATCAGTCTTTTAAAACTCTCAAGTGGTTTTCCACATTATCCAAAGAAATCCCAAAGTCTTAAATGCCTTGCCTGTGCTGGCCACCCATTATAACTCTGACTGCACCATCTAATATTATCTCCTTTGTCGTTCTAATTTAGCCACAGTGGCTTGCTTTCTGGTCCTCCATGCTCACACTCCAGACTGGTTCTCAGCTTTGCCCTTGATGTTCCACATGCCTGAACTGTCTCATGCAGATATCTGAAAGCTCGTTCCCTTGATCACTTCTGGTTCTTGCACAGACATGTCAGTGAAGTCTTTTGGAATCATCTTATTACTCTCTCTAGCTCTATTCTATATTTTACTGTGTTTGTCACTATATAATTTCTTATTTTGATTTTTTGTTGTTGTTGTTGACTAACATGAGCTTTATGAGGGCAGTCATTTTTGTCTGTTTAATCACAGCAGGCGTTCAGAATATTTAAAAAATTAAAAATAAAAGTAATAAAATACATGTTTTTAAAAAGAGTAAATATCAAAAATAAATAGAAAATTTAACAAAAAATACATATGTAATTATCAGGAATTAAAAATCATTGAGTTTAAAATGCAATGAGAAACAGAAAGTTGCCCACATTCATGTAGGTCCCTCTGGTCTTGTCTTCTAATCACTCCCCGTTATTTCTTCGCCAGAGGCAATGATTATCCTGACATTTAACATCGAAATTATTTTTGCCTTTCTTGCCTAATTTTATAGAAATGAGATCATATAGTATGTATTTTTACCCTGCTGCCATTTTCTTCCCAAGATTGATTTGTAGGATAGATCTACTTTGTTGTATGCAGTTACAGTTTACATAATTTTATTGTTATACAATATTTTATTTAATAAATATGCAGCTGCCTTTCTATTCTAATGTTAATGAATAATTCTATGGTATCCAATTATTGTACTATTATTAATAATAATGTTATGGGCATTCTTGTACACGTCTTTGGTCGCCGCATATGAAGACAGTATCTTGAGACACACAGTAAGAATGGCATCTGGTGGAAAGGTAATCTACATTTTTCTAACATACAGGATAGTTAAAGGTGTCCTCCCTAAATTCTAAACTATAGTAAATCTCAGTTTCTGGGAACAGTCGAGGATTTTTTCAGCGACTATAGCCTGTGTACTCTTTTGTTGTAAAGAGTTGTTTCTTATCCTTCAAATTTGAATTGATTCAAGCCTGTCTTTGATGAGAATCACTTCATAAAAACGCATGAAGTGTTAACAGAATATACAGGGTTATGATAAAATGAACACCTTATACCTTAAATTTAACTGAAATAGAAAACTAGTCATATTCTAACATGAGAGCAGCCATTTTATGAAAAATCTTACTCATAAAACAGGGAACATAGTGTGGTTACAGATCATTGCAAAGAAACAGTAATAACTCAGGGCCAGAGGGACAGATAATATTTTCCTAGTGTCCCCTTGCCACTATTCCACGTAATTTGTGACAGTCTATAGAATGTGAAACTAAACTCAGCTGAAAAGAAAATCAGAAGGTTAATATTGGCATTATACAGTTTTACATATGCAAGAAGACTTCAACAATGCAAATATCTCTCAGAGAATAACAATGATTAAAATATATTTGTACAGTGATTGTACACACATTTAACAATATGTTATACTAAACAAATAAACTATGCATCCACCGATACTTCACTCCGTGGAATCCTTAGTACAGTACCTGGAACAAGTATTCTTAATTTGTTCAATGTGAGAGAGATGCTCACAATTGTAACACATTTTCCACTCCCATTCTATTCTCCACAGAGGAGGTATATAAGCTTTTCACAAGTGGAAAAATTTGTGAAAAGCCACATAATTTTCTCTGGCAAGATTTCTGAATATAATTGAGAAAAAAGAATTTAAGGGCAATAAAATATATGAAGGTGGGGCATGGTGGCTCAGGCCTGTAATCTCAGCACTTTGGAGGGCGAGGTGAAAGGATTACCTGAAGTCAGGAGTTTGAGACCAGCCTGGCCAACATGGTGAAACCCCGTCTCTACCAAAAACAGAAAAATTAGCCGGGCATTGTGGAGCGTGCCTGTAGTCCCAGCTATCCAGGAGGCTAAGACAGGAGAATAGCTTGAACCCAGGAAGGGGAGGTTGCAGTGAGCCCAGATCATACTACTGTACTTCAGAGCAAGACTCCATCTCAAAAAATAAATAAAGATATATGAAGCACATAAATACTGATCCCATTGTCAAAGATGAGAATCTTAAGAAGCTAGAATTATATTATCTTATTCTTTTCTTCACTATTCACCCAATATTTTTGAAACACTGTGGTATATCGGGCACTGTTCTTGGTGCTGGAAATATAAAAAGAACAAGATAAAATACTTGCCTAATAGAAATTGTGTGCAACTATGCAAAGACAGGTAACATATTTGAGATTATTTGTTACATAAGAAACCATTCCAAAATTTAAGGACTTAAAAATCCAACTATTATTTAGCTTATATTTCTCCAGGTTGACAATTTGACACAGACTCAGCTAGTTGTTTATTCTGCTCTTGATCTGGTTCACCTAATCTCAACTGTGTTTGTTCATTTAACTGGTGAGCTTGTGGGGCTGCTGGTTAATGATGGTCTTGCCTAGGAGGGCTGGGGTAAATGACATCACTTCACCTGGTTTCTTATCACATAGCAGGTTAGGCTTCAATTGTTAACATGTTGTCAAGATTTCCAGAGTAGCGTTAAAGCAAGCACCAGTGTTAAAGCATTTTCTAGGTCACTATTTATCTCATATTGCCTACTATCCTATTGGCCCAAGCAAGCTAAAGTGTTAGTATATAATAGTCCATGTATCAGGGGTTGCTCAAGGGGATTGATACAGGGAAATGTGAACAAATGAGAGAATTGTCATTGCAGTAATGTTCTATGGATAGTAAGTAAGTAAGTACATAAATAAATAAACATATACCTTAGCTAAGAAATATCAGGCTTTCTAGAGGAGTTACCATTTGACGACCTTAAAATGGCAAAGTATAAACTTGAAGTTATCAGACATTTTTAAGACTTTCTGTTTCCTCAGAGATTTGTAACAAGATAGAATTAAAAAAAAATAGTATATATATATATATATATATATGCACACAATTGCTTGTGCAATGATAATTATTTATTTATTTATTTTTCTGAGACAGAGTCTCGCTCTGTCACCCAGGCTGGAGTGCAATGGTGCCATCTCATCTCACTGCAACCTCTGCCTCCAGGGTTCAAGAGATTCTCCTGCCTCAGCCTATGGAATAGCTGGGATTACAGGCACCTGCAACCATGCCCAGCTAATTTTTTGTAATTTTAGTAGAGAGAGGATTTCACCACGTTGGCCAGGCTGCCCTCGAACTTCTGACCTCAGGTGATCCACCCACCTGGGCCTCCCAAAATGCTGGGATTACAGGTGTGAGCCACTGCGTCCGGCCAAGATGTTTTTAAAACTCCATAAAACACAATTACACTGCTAGAGAAAGAAATTTAAATATATTGTTAGAAAACAATATTATAAGACTAGTTGTCATATAAGTCATCAGAATTATCAATTTCACCAAAATAAGTTGAGTTTTTCCTACTATGTAGCAAAAAACAATTCAACTCCACCTTTATAAAATATAGAAGCACCTACTCTCTTTCAAAATGAAATACTTAAAAATGCTATGGGAAATATTTCATTTCTTAGCTTGTCACTGACATGAAACAGACACTGTAGTTGATACAAGCACAACTTATTACAAATGTCATAGTTTTCTTACAAATTTTATCATTCATTCAAAAATCCCTCAAGCATAAATTATATATGTAATAATGGAAAGTGGAAGAGTTTATTCTCTGTGCTGAGTAGAGAGGCTTTATAATCTCCATGGCTGTTCCACTAATAAATGATGCTTCTTTTCAATTCACTGATAAGAATACTCTCATTATTTTTTTAAGAATGGACAAGAAATAATAATGGCAAATACAAGGCATAGAGTTTCTTTTATTCATATTAACTGAACTTTACACATATATAAAAGAATTGACAACGGCTCAGGTAAAGTGGAAAGCCCTCAGTGTAGTTCATGCAACCACTCCACTGGAATATACAGGTTGTTCCCTAAATAAGCAATGTTGAGAAGGTCTTTTAAGGTTCCAGGGTCTAACCTTCCTCATTTCTTAAAAAAAAAAAAGTGATTATACTAGTCAAATACAATAATGCATAATCTGAGAAGGTATCAAGTCTCTTCCTTATTATTTTTAAATTAGTTTAAAACTTTATACCACATTCAACTTATTCTACTAAATATAAACAAACCACATTGAGAATTACAAAAATCCCAGAAGCATAGATCCTTCACAGACTATATATACTGACAGTGGAAAACATGACTGACTTAACTTGTTAATAATAATATCAACAAAAGTTCTACTAGATGCCCTTAATATGGGTGTCATATGAATGGAAATATTGGAAATATTCAGTGAATTGATTATGCAACAGATGTGTGCAAATACTTTTAAAATTAAGGCTTCGATGTAAATATTATAGAAAATACAATCATACCTTGGAATTGCTAGTTAGACTAGATAATCCCAAACTATTTGTCCTAGTAATCTGTATCTGGGTATTAGGAAAAGAGTACTGAATTGAGAATGAGAAGGTTGGTATTCTGACATAAGGTCTGTTACAATTATATATCATTAGGAAAATCACCAACTTTATCAAACATACTCTTGTTGGTTTATTTCTCAGAGTGCTGTTTTTCATACTTGCAAAGTAAGTATGTTGATTTAAATGAAGTTACAGGTAACCTTCTGTTTTCTCTTTCTCTGATTCTGAGTCTCTTCACTTTTCTTCTAGACAGAGAAACGTCATCCCTAGCTTTGGAACTTTATTTGAATGAAGTTTGTTTATTCTAGATAAATTATCATCCCAG
Source organism: Cacajao melanocephalus (assembly GCA_963573385.1). NCBI lineage: Eukaryota > Metazoa > Chordata > Mammalia > Primates > Pitheciidae > Cacajao > Cacajao melanocephalus. Next base: position 19,372 of record CAUYLG010038623.1, read on the forward strand.
TTTAAATATAACCAAATGCATAAAAGATATGAAAATTTGAAAAACAAAAAATAGGTTCATAATAACACAACAAAGCTTATACTTGCTTAGTGTGCTTTGGGAGAATAGACATTCAATACCTGTTTCTAGGTGAACAATTATCTAAGTTGCACTTAATGGATATATAGAAGAGAGACAGACAATTGCTAGTGCTCTTTGAGTTGAGAATTGCATAAAACAAAAAGTATTAGCTTGTCTTGCCAGTACTTTTTCTAGCAGCACTATCCCTCTGTAGGTGCCAATGATATGGGAATCAGGCAATTGAATCTGATTACATACATTGAAATAAATGATGTGTTTTAGGTCAGCATGTGGCCACTTGATAATTTAGATTGATAGCTCCCTTCTTTTTGCCGTTTTATTTTATTCTAGTTACTGCTTTCATAGTCTTTCTTTTTATGGTTTTAATAAACTTTATTGAGAGAAAATTTACACAATAATCACACCTATTTTTAAGTATGAAGTTCAAGTAGTTTTGACAATTGTAATCCACCATGTAGTCTCAATAATAATCAATATATAAAATAGAGTTGTACCACCATACATGCCTTGTACTGTTGGCAATAAATTCTACCTGACTCTGGCCCCTGACAACCACTGATTTGCTTTCTGTCACAATTAATTAGTCTGGTATGTCCTATGCTCTGATATAAATGGAACTAAACAAGTTTCTCTCTCTCTCTCTGTCTCTCTCTCTCTCTCTCTCTCTCTCTCTATATATATATATATATATATATATATATACACACACACACATATATTTATTTATATAATACTTTATGTTCCGGGAGTACATGTGCAGAACGTGCAGTCTTGTTACACAGGTATACATGTACCACGGTGGTTTGCTGAATCCATGTCTTACCCTCATGTGTTAATTTATTTCACTCAGCATAATGTTTTAGAGATTCAATGATATTTTTGGACACATCGGTATGTTGCTATTTAAGTTAATGAGCACTATTACATCGTTTGATTATACCTAAGTTATTGACCCATTTATCTGTGGATGGACATTTGGGCTGTGCTGAGTTCTAGAGTTTTAATAAAGCTACAATAAAAATCCATGAAAAATGACTTGTGTAGATATGTTTTGAGTTATTTAAAATAAAAAAGCCACAGGGTAGACTCCTTGGGTGGTATGGCAAGCATATTTTTAAATAAAAAGAACATGCCAAACTACTTTCCAAAGTAGCTGTGTCATTTTAGTGTTTCATCAGTAACGCTTGAGACTTCTAGTCAGTCCACATCTTTGTCAATGTGAATGTTGTCTTTCTTTTTCATGTTAGTTAATTTTGTAGGTATATACTAGTTTAAATTTGCATTCTCCTAATGAATAATAATAAGAAATATTTAGATGTATATGGATATTTTATATTTTGCTTGGTAATGCAGCTATACAGATTTCTTCTTCTATTTTTGATGTTGTTTGTGTTATATAAAACTTCAATTCTGGTGTTGCAGTCCCTCAACTTTATCCTTTATCCTATCACTCTGACTACTCTGTTCCCTTTGCATTCTCATGTGAATTTGGGAAACAGCTTGCCAACTTATTAAACAAAACTTGCTGAAATTTTTATTTGGGTTAATTTGAATCTATAGAATAAAATCAGAAAGATAGTGATAATCTCATTAGAAATGACTTCTTCATATACTTGAAAATCCATCGATTCAGAGGTTGCTAAATCTTGAATAGGCTCATTTGACATGTAAGGTATAATATCACAGTTTAGAGTATGACCTTGAGTAAGCCTGTCTCTGTTCTTGGATTACTTATTATTTACATAAACTTGAGCAATCAAGTTCTTCAACCTTTGAGTGCCTTCATTTCTCATTTGTCCAGTGTGAATAATAATAATGACTTTCTCACAGAGATTTTTTAAGGCTTAAATGAGTCAATATTTGTAAAGTATTTATAATGGAGTTTGGCAAATATTCAGTTTCATTTCAATTTCTTGTTGAAATAATTCCTACACTCATTTCCATTCTTCCATAAAGGACAATGAAAATATTAATTATTAATTTAAAATATTAATATATTAATTGAGAAGTTTGTAGCATCAGATAAATTTTTAATACTTTTTAATATAAAGTAACATCATTTTAAACTCTACATTATACTGGTGGATTTAAAAGCAGAAATAAAACATAAGAGAATAAGTACTGCATAGAAATACAAAATGGGGTTAATAATGTTGGAATGCATAGAACCAATATAAAAAGCAGTAAGATTAGAATCAATTAAAATTATACTCCTTTGAGAAGTGACAAAATCAACCGACTATTCTTGAGATACATATTTATGTTCATTTTTGACCACCCCTCTACACCTTATTCTTTCATTCCTTCTATTCAAATATCACATAATAGTAGTGGAGCTTTTGGTAGGAAAGTAATTAATCAAATTCAAGCATCTAGAAAGATTTCTTTTGTATAGTGAGAAGGGTCTTCAGAGCTGCCACGACCCTGTGAGATAAGGAGTACCTTTGGTCACACGTGCAGGCATGCACTTAGCTTTCCTGGTTAAAGATTGCTTGTGCTTAGAGATCATCACAATTCCTCATTAAGAATCTAGGGGGCAGTTTCAGAATCGCATAGCTTGTTTTAAGGCTCTAGAAATAACACACAAAGGACCTTTGTTTTTCTTTTCTTTTCATTCATCTATTTATTTTTTTACTAGTTAGCTAAAGAAGAAACATATACAGGTAGTTCTTAAGATTTTCTGTGTGTATCAGTTCCAGGGAGATATTTTTTTTCAGAAGGAGAAACCTAATCATACATAATTCTGATTCATCCAAGAAAGAATGAACTGAAAGTTGCCACTAATATTTAGCACCAAAATGTTAAATAGCTTATTTAGAGCAATTGTGGGCCAAATAACTTAGAAGTTCATCTGGAAGGAAAACAAGTAGCTGTCTTTTGCAGCATTATGCCTATTTATTTATTTATTTTTGAAATCACAGGTTAGCAAAGTAGAGTGTCATCTATCATAATCTGAAAGAACAAGGACTGTAAGAGATATAGCTGTCAAATTCAGATATGGGAATGTTCTTTATTAACAGCTTCTTTGCATTAGGAGATGATCTCATTAGGAGCCTGCTTACCTGTGATGGCCATATAAATAAGACGGATGGCAGAGAAATAGCTGTAAATATAATGGAAATTTCAGTTATAGCAGTAGGGCATTTGTGACATGCACTCTGATGTCACATAGCAAAGCTGTACAGTGTTTGTTAACCATAATAAAGGCAAAGAAGTATACAGAAAATGTACTTAGAATGGGCTTAGAATTGAGGCTTATATTTTAATGACGTTCTTTGCTTTTTGAGAAAACTGAAGTTTTAACCTCATCTATTGGGATCTGGTTTCCATAATTTTAAAGTAGAAATAATGACGGTTTGCTTTCCATGGCCACAACATTATTTTTAAATGTAAAGGAGATAATGTGTGTGAAATAATTCTGTAACCCATTAGAAGACCAGAGTAGTTTCCATCCTTAAGGATAGCATGTGTTTCTCCTTTAGCTAACCAATATAGCCTCAAACATAGGGTTAAATTAGCTCCTTCCCTGAAGATTAGTCAAGTCTGCCAAAACCAACATATTCATGTGAGAATAGCAATAGATGGTAATAGTAACCTGGCTACCCAATTCTCACATAAAGGAAAGATAGCTGGTCCTATTGTAATGTACTTTGTTGCCCTTACTCTTTTGCCAGTAGTGGATCTCTGAACCCAGTATGAAAGTATGTAACTTATTTGGAATTTCATATGTGTCATGAGCTGTGCATGTGCCCATCGTGTTAATTTGCATTCAGGGAAACTACTTAGTAATATTGTTTCATCATTAATTATCTAGAGATAGCTTAATTATTCACAACCCTGGGTGTGACACAAGATTTTTTTAGTTGTCACTTTACAAGCTGTAGACTTCCATGGCTGGTGATGCCCCTGCCCAGTGTCTTGCTAGGCTCCAGGCTCCCTGCAGGAGGTACTTGGCCTGGCTGGCTGCACTTGGCTTGCACTCTGGTCTAGATCTCATGCTCACTTTGGGATCTGCACTCAGCCCGCAGTTGGGCTGGTTATGCTGTGACCTGCTTCTTCCTTGGGTACTTGGTGTCTAGACGAGGGGAATGGGATGGTACCAGAAAAACTCAGACACCAGTGACCCTAGAGCCCCAGAGTGCGTCTCACCATCTGCTTGGTGGACGGGAGCGTGTTAACAACTTTTTCATTCCCTTTGCCCCACCAATGCCCACTCCTGGTCTGGGTCCCACTGCTGTTTCCCATCATGTGGGGCAACCGCCTGGTGCCAGCAGAGAGGGAGGAGGGCTGCAATGTTACAGCACTTTTCATACCTGCATTCCGTGGATCCCAAGTTATTGTTCCCTGTCCATGAATGAGGTTATGCTGACAATCGGAGGGTGAGTAGAGCAGAGAGTTGTATTAAGCCATGGAACAGTTTTCAATGGAGATGGGACCAGAAGAAGACAGCCCTCTACCCAAAGTCAGGTAGCTCCCCCAGTGTGGCTGAGTCAGGGCTTTTATTGGCTCCAAATGGAAAAGTGAGTGATGCTTGGTTTGTGAGTATGAAAAAAAGGTGAAAAAAAATGGGCTAAAAAAAGACACCACTCAAAGATGAGTACAAAGTGTAAGAAACTAAAAGGTAGGTAGATGTAAAATAGTGATGGAAGGGGATCAATCAGAGGAAAGCGCATCAAACAGGGAAAAAAGCTCTCAATCAGGTCCACGGATTTATTTGAGACTTGTAGCTTGGTTGTCAGGCTGTAAACTGTCTGTGGCTTGAAGGTTGGGTTTCACTGGGGACCCACTCATATCTGCCTAGTCATTTCACTGCCTCCTGCCCTATCAGGTTGGCTGTTTTTCCATTTGTGACTCACAAGATTGTCAATAGTCTCTCAATAGTCTCATACTATGTTGATTGCCACCAATGCTAGGCTGCTAGTTTGCAAGCAAGAACGTTTCCTTGGGGGCTATATAAAGCAGTGTTTTATATTTCATCCTGTGTGTTTTTTCTTCTAAATTAAATTTATTAGATTACATATGCTTGCATTTCATTATGTGATCATAAAACGCAATATACTCTATAAATATTGGTGTGATGCAGTACCTGAATTACATTTAGACTGTTCCAAAGACAAGAACCACTAAGCAGTGAAAAATTAAAACTCTTATGGTAACAGAGGTAAATGGAGCAGGAAAATAACTTCCTTTAAATGTAGCATAAGATGTTTGCCTGTCAATGGTAAACTTTATAAGAATACTTAATTTGAAAGAAGTGTATTGAAATCCAGTTATATTATAATAAAAGTAATAAAATTACAGTAATACTGCAGCCACATTAAGCTCCATTCAATGAAAAGGGTGTGTTTAAATGCTGTTTCCTAAGTGAAACATTCTTACCATAGTGTACCACTTACTGAGTTTTCTATATAATGGCCATAATTTTAAATGATTTACACAGAATAGTTTATTTTATTTGATTCCCACAATGAATCAATAATATATTATTATTCTTCATATTTCATATTTAAGACCAAAAACCAAACATATGCACTGGGAGATTAAGAAGAAGAAGTTCAATCTAAATTCTATCCAGGTCAAAAACATAGAACTACATTGATGCACAACTGTAGTAGATGTTATGAATTCCTTCTTGGCCTTCAGGGATAATTCCTGCCCTCCTACTGAAGCCCTGTATAGGTTTCTCATTAATTTAGCTTATCAGAAAACATGCTTCCACATATCTCTCATTTGAGGTGACTTCTACTTCTCTGTGTCATGCAAGGTCTTGGACCTAGACTTTCTTGTAATGAGTTCATCCCCTTTTCTCATTTAAAAAATAGCACTTTGTTCTTATCAGCTGCCTTATCACTGATCTCTCTGTGAGGAGGTCAGAACTCCACTAGATATTTCTGAGCCTCAATTAATTTTGTTTGAATTCACATTATTCATAGAACATTTGTTTGTTACACTCTTTTGCTCATGAGACTAGTATTGAGATTTTCTATATGTGATTTTTTTACTAAAACACAAAGTTAGAATTGCGTTGCTCAGAGTCTAGGAATTAAACTTTAAATATTCAAATATATTTTAAATATCAAGAAAAATTTACCTTTCTGGAGTTGGTAATTTAGCTGGCTATTCAATACTTTAGAAGCTTACAAAAGTTTTCAAGTAGTGGGAGTGTTACTTTGTGACCATCTATAATCAGACACAATATCTATATGATATAAATAAAAATATGACATTTAATAGAAAATATAATTTGTATATGTTGATGACACTTTGGCATATCTGCATATGGTTTATATCTGTTATAGAAGATACAGCAAGAATTAATATAAAAATTTTAGGACAAATACCTAATGCAGATGATGGGTTGATGGGTGCAGCAAACCACCATGGCATATGTATACCTATGTAACAAATCTGCACATTCTGCACATATATCCCAGAGCTTAAAGTATAATAATAATAATAACAAAACAGAAAATAAAATTTAAAAAAATTTAGTAACATTATCCAAGTAGGAAAATTTGAACAATTCAAGTTTGTTTCATATTTCAAGAGAATTCGATGTAACTCAAACAGCTTCAAGAAAGTTGTTTTTCTTTAAAATGTGATATTAAAAAGTACTCACGCAACATATAAAAGTCTTTAGAATGCAATTAATATGGAATTTGTAACATACAATTTTACTTTTAGTAGAATTATGCAAGACCAGAATCTAAATTTTTCATTAATTTATTTCAAATATTTTGAAAAAAAAATCCCATGGCTCTAATGTTTTCAGAAAGTTTATCTGTCTGCCTAAACATAATTTTAGAAGTATTCCTTAAATTAATCACTAGATGTTGCTAATTTATGCATTAACTTGTTTTTCATGTTGATCTGTATGGTTTTGAAAGATGCAATGTAGAGATATTTGGATTTTAATAGCCATCATTATCCTATAGAAAAAAAGATGAAATAGTTTTTTCTTTTAAATTTGGATTTCTTAATTATTTATTTCTGTAAGAAGAGCACAGAATGTATTTTAATATGATGTTTTTCTTAATATTTAGGTTATAATTTAATATCCAGCAAATCATTACTAAAGTATAAATAATATTGCAACTAAAAATTTTTAAGTCCACATAGGAAAAACAAAAAAATAGGCTTCATGTCTCTCCTCAGCAAATTCGGGCCTATGCTCCTGAAGTGAATTAGCATACAGTAATTCACACATGAGGCAACAAAGAAATCTTTTGGAAAGTTGATCAATTAAACTAAGATTTCCAAAGTATTTTAGATAGTCTCACATTTCGTTGAAATAAACATAAATAAAGCAATGTGATTGAAAGTAATATCATCTGTCACAAAAATATAGAATTAGTAGAGTTAATATATATTTCAAAAATTAGAAAAAGTAATAAACACTATAAAACAATGATGTGATTTAAACTACAGATAGCAAAAGGAAAACTATACCACAGCAAAAATATCTATCGTTTTTATTATGTTATGGACAACGTGCTAACATACTATTTATATGAGTTACTCATTTAAATCTTTATAGCAACTGTTTTTTTTGAGTAAAGATGATACATAGTGAATTCTGGCATGGCTTCAGTAGCAGCTCTTAGATTGTAGAGTCTTTATTGAATCATTTCTAGAAGTCATTTTTTAAAAAATCAAGCCTAGCCCTCTTTAGAACTCATCCATCCATTTTGTAAGCACCTAATTTCTGTATTATAACACTTGCTGCTCTAACAACTTGTAGCTGTTTATCCTCCTGTACTGAACATGAATGCTGCCATTGCTAAACATTGCTTGTTCTTGGATGGTCAAAAGAGAAAGCAGGGACAAGTTATGTTATGCAGTCTAGCTGGGAGCCAATAGTGACACGGATGGTCCTTCCCCTCAGGAATGCGGAGGAATGATTTGCATTACATCATAATAAATTTTGTTCCTGTGCTGAACTTGTCATGAATTAAATATGGGGCATTGCCATTGGAAAGAACGTTTCACAGAGGAAGTAAAGTTGACTGAGTATGATAAGAATCTAACTTCATTTCTTTATTTTTTACTGCTGACAGATTTCAAGCCCAATCACTATTCTTCCACTTCTTGCCTCAAATCTAACAAGCTGATAAGAAAGTTCAGTTTTCCCTACTTTTGTACCTGTAAGAAATTTAGTTCATGTCAGCCCCAGCCAGAGCAGAGACACTTACCCCAGCACAATGCCCTAAGCTCCGTAAGTCAGGCCATTTTCCTTTCCCAGCCTCTCTCAGGTCATTTTTACACCAGTTGTGAGTCAGACCTACACTCTCTAGAAAGCTTCACTATGTGAGAAATAAGCCTTTTTGTACCATCTTGGTGCAAGTGCGGCATCATCAGTCCTATTGTTTAAACTAGATTTAGGGTAAGATTCATACACAATATTGTTGTGTCCCTAGTAATAGAAACAGAGTGTGTGGATGATGCCCCCAATGCTATGGTTTCTCTTGCAAAGAATTACCAACTGGCTCTGCACCCTGCTTGCAAGCATTTTCAGCATTGTTCTTCTGTGCTACATTTTCTGAATCCTATTGAGCCTCTGTTATAGATTTAACCTATTTAAGTGAAAAGTTTCAATAATTGGTGAATAGGGACAGTATAAGAGTGACGCCTTTCTTCAAATGGGCTTGATTCTGGGCTTTGATCCAGACCTATCTGTGCATCTTAGATCAAATTTTATCTTTTGTTTCTAGCAAAATCTGTGAAACACAATACTCTCAGTAGCAAAAAGAAAAATGAAACAAAAAAAGAAGGAAAAAAATAACTATTGGCCACGGTAGTGTCTCAACCAGGAGTTTGTTCCCATTATACAGAGTGTTCAGAGAAAAACTGATAGCCAGAAATATACAGCCCCATTGCAAGGTTGGTTGTTCCTGAGGAAAAACAGTTTTACCACCTGGTATGTTGAAGTCACAGAGGTAAAACAACATGGCTCACTAGAATCCTACAAGATGCCTTTTTGCTACTGATGCTGCTTTACCTCTGTCACAACAAAGAGTCTGACATTCAGAGCCATAGGAAAACTACCCACAGCAAACCCGTGGCACAGTAAACCTACTCCAAGCCTATGTTCTTTAAGTGCAATAAAGCAACAATAGCCATGAAATAAGTACATACTTGGGCAATACAGATTTGAGATCCTCTGGTGGAAGAAGCTTATAAAAATGAGCAAAGTACTGAGGAACTTCCTAAAATGTATCAAGAAATAAACAAACACACACAAAAATATAAGATAGACAAACAAACAAAAGTCTGAATACAAGGAGATGAAACAAACAAAAAAATGGAAACACATCTGAAATTTAAATCAATAGAAAATCCAAAATTTGCTGAAAGAAATGTGTAACAGCAAAGATAAAACGAAAAGATAAAAGGATACTGACTGGCTTTTTACTTGTACAATATAGATTCTGAATTAACTTTAACATCTACTGAAATGCCCCTATTGAGAAAATTTCATGGTTTTAACTGATACTAGGGCTTAAAGTAGAGTTACACTTGAAGATCTCAGCAAATTTAAACAAGTTATTCCCTATACCCTTAAGGGAATTACTGAATATAAAATCGAGGACAAACAGACATGTCTCACCTTCAACACTGGAAATATTACCCTGCCCTTAAATCCCCATAGTCCCATTACTCTGTAGTGGGCATTAATATTCTGACTCAATGAGTATTAAATTAAAATCAAAATTAATTATTTAGCATTTACAATGGATTTGACAAAATAGTGTCTTATGAATACCAGCTCTGTCTCCCTCTTGTTATTTTGAAAAGTAATTTAATATATTACAGAAAGTCAATTCAAGTATTTCTGAGATGCATTTGGTCTCTGCTACCTCCAGCTTGGAAAATTCAAACATAAGTAGTTAGAGATAAGACTAAAGTTGCATTTTATAATTGTCTGTATTTTTGTCAAATCATGAATCAAATATTAGGGTAAATTGATTTCACTAAAGTTGTATGTTTAAGCTTTGTGCATATGTTACAACTATTATTTCCTAAATTATAAATCATAACAGAATTTTTAAAAACTGAGTAATCTGAACATACTGTGTGTCAGTTTTGTTAAATTTAGCTTCATTTTTATAGCTATCCTCTAAACATTTTTTTAATTATCTCTGTCTTATTAGTTAAGTAAATAAATATTTTGTAAAAATTAACTGTGGATGAAATAGTTATCTGGAAAGTTCAAGTGATACAGAAAAGCTAACTCCTCATCTTAAAACAATTCTCTCTCTCTATGTATGTGTATATGTGAGAGAGAGAGAATGTGTGTGTGTGTGTGTGTGTGTGTGTGAAGTATGCTAAACTTCATATCATTAAGATCAAAATTGCAACGTGCTTATTTTTCAGATGACGACATGCTATTAAAAACCAAAGGGATGAATTCCAGCATGAGGCCTCAAATACAGCCTGCATCACCACTCGCAGTGAATCCATCATTTTTCTTTGAAAATCTGTGTTATCTTTACCCTGGCTGTGAAGTTAGATGAGTGAGGTCATATATCTTACCAAGGAGACTCATGCTTAGAAGGCAGAGATTGTGGTATTTCTAGAATAAAACATCCTCTCTGCTACCCACAGTAGACATTATTAGCAATGGTATCTGTCATTATTTTGTAAGAGCACTTCTTCGCAGCTGCTTAAAATCTGATGAAATATTAATGACTAAAGCAACTTAAGCACTCTGAATAGAAGGGACATAATAATAATATTGCTGACTCTACTAACAGCTTGACATAAGCAACCCAGTCATCCTCTAGTTTCCTTTACTGGTCTCTAATATCAACTACGGCCATCTCTTGGTGTGTCCAGCTGCTTTAAGCTGTGCTTGTTTCAGCAGAGTGGCCAATCATTTACACAGACATGCTAAGTCACAAACTATGCTTGATTTCTAATCACAACTGGTATTTACAGCTCATTATTTTAAAAACAAAAATTAAAAATTACCCCAGATTAGTACTATGATAGAGCTTGCATAACAGTATGCAGCCTCACACTCTTAGATGAGGTTTTTGCTTTCTGCAGGGCATAGACTTTTTCTATTCAGCTTGACTCAAAGTGAGTTGCTGTTCTTTAAGACTGTCTTTCCTCCTCAATGATTATGATATTGAGTAAAGTATTCTTCCTTGCCAGTGATGCAACACAGATAACTGGTGCACCTGGCAAACATACCTAATTTCTCATTTCATTTCATTTTTTCTAGCCTTCTCTGCCATCGTTATTCACCATGATTGACAATACAACCATATGAATCAAGTTCTAAGAAAGGCTTTGGCTCTCCTATAATCCCCCAAAGCTAATGAACATTACAACTCATAAATGTGATTCCGTACTAAAATCAGATTGATATTCCAGTATAATGTGTTATGGAGACTAAGAGGTTTAATAGTTAATGGTAGGGTTCAGTAAGGGGCCATTCTTGACCACAACAGGGAAATAACTATAATCTCATAATTAGTAGTCACTGAATGGCTAATTCATTTATTCAGCTTTTTTTGTGTGTGTAAGTTACTATATGCAAGATATTCTTCCAGTTCCTAAGGATACAACAATGAGCAAAATAGACAAAAATATGTGCTTACATAGACTAGGTAAATGCTGCCCTGTTGAATAACCCCTAAATCATAGATCTTAATACAATAAAGGTTTATTTACTGTACAAACTGAATGTTTATTATAGGTTGGCTTAAGGCTCTGCTCTATAAGGCCTATGGTACACCCATTGTCTTTTCCACCAATCACAAATGAAGAGGAAAAGAGATTATGAAGGGCCTCATACCAGTAGCCAAAGATTCCAGAACAGAAATGATACACATTCCTATTTCTATTGCTCAACACTTCATTTGCCAGAACTAGTCACCTGGTATCACCCAAACATAAAAATGTCAGGAAATGTAACTCTCCTACATATCCAGGAGATGGAGGACTGGATCCTCTTCAGGAGCAATACAAATTACACTTGAGGATAAACATACGATAAGAAATCAAATAACTAGAACATATAGATTGTATAGGAGTTATGGGGTGAAATAGAACAGAATTATTGAGAAAGTTTAGCTTCAGGAGTTGTAATTAAAAATAGCAAATTAGGAAAGGTCTATCTGAGATATTGACACTAAATTAAGATATGAAGTAAGTGGAAGGTAAGGCAGAGGGGGATGAGAATTCTAGCAGAGGTTAGAGAAAGCAAAAATTCTGGAGGTAGATATCTGTGTCATGTGCTGCTGGAACAGCAAGGAGGCTAGCACTGCAAGGGAGTGAGATGAGAGAGTACAGGAGGAAACTAAATTGAACATGCAGCAATAAACCACATCAGTTAAAGCCACTTCAAATGTTTGAGCAGAAGAAGTAAATGGTCTTTTCTATAGATTAACAGTATCTTCCTAGTAACTGTATTGCCAATACATGACGTGGGGATAGGGAAAAATGAGATGACGTGTTAGGAGGCATTTATCCAGGCTAGAGATACCATGGGCTTGAACCAAGTTGGTACTAATGAAGTAGGTGGTATGGTTGGATTCTGTTTGTATTTTGAAGGGTGAACTACTATATTTAGCTGATAGATACCGTAGGGAAAGTAAGAGAGACAGAAATAATTCAAAGATCACAGTCTTATCCTAGAAAACTAAGGGGCTAATTTGCCCTATAAGCTCTGACTTTACATATGTATGTAGTGACTTGGCCCTCTATTGCAGTCGCACCTACTGCTGCCACCCTGGGCTTTGTAACCCTCATCTCTGCAGAACCACTAAAACTGCCTCAAATAGTAAAACTCTTTCCACTCTTCCACTAACAGTCAGTTCTCCAGATAATAGCACAAGGAATCTTTTGGAAAACAGAAGTTTCTCATCACACAGATCAAAATTCAAAGCCCTTCCTTCGAATTTCAAAGGCCCTTTAGTGCATCCCAAGGAGACCTCCAACTTCATTTATAATCAATCTTCTCCTTTGCTCAGTGTGCACTAAACAGCATTTTTGCTTTTTGAACATAACAAATAGTTCCTATTCCAGGGCTATTCTGTACCTGGGATAGCCTTTGCCCCAAATCTTTGTAAAGCTTCTTATTCACCTAACTCGTTTTTTTTTTTTTTTTTTTTTCTCAAACTTAACCTATTGGTAAAAGACATTTTGAAACTCCTTTTCTGTTTTGTTTTGTTTTGTTTTGTTTTGTTTTTGTTTCTTTGAGACAGGGTTTGGCTCTGTCACCACACTGGAGTGCAGTGGTATAATCTTAGCACACTGCAACCTTGACTTCCTGGGCTCAATGGATCCTCCAACCTCAGCCTCCCAAGTAGCTGGGACTACAGGTGTGCACCACCAGGCCTGGCTATTTCTTTGTTGTTGGTTTTCTTTGTAGAGGCAGGGTCTCCCCATGTTACCCAGGCTAGTCTTGAACTTCTGGTCTCAAGCAATCCACCCACCATTGCCTCCCAAAGTACTGTGATTATAGGTGTGAGCCACCGTGCCAGGCCCACTCCATTTCTAATGCCTTCCCCTTCCTGTCTCATACCACGCTGTTTCACGTTAGTCCTCTCTGTTTTGCTTGTGGGACTAGTGGTTGATATCATGCAATATGTTTATCTGGTTATACGGTACTTTTGTATGTCTTCCCTCACTAAATTAAGAATTAATGAGGCCAGAGAGTTACCTGACTTGCTTATGTGTCTGTCCGCAGTGCTTGATTGGTACCTGCCATAGACTGAGCACTCGAGAGATATTTGTGTTGTATGAAAGAATAAATGAATGAATGAAATAAAGGTGGGTGTAATTACAATCTTCCGCAGGTGCTCCACTTTTGGAAGTTGAAATCAGTTAAGAAAATTGGGGAACTGCAAGAAACTGAAGAGACGTCATAATGTAGCTAGCACCACCAAGTGAGAAGGGAGAAAGATTCAATTACTGATATTGTTAATATCTTGACAAAAGCAATTGTGTTCTGCTGACATTTTGAAACAATTTATGGAGTTCAAATATTGTTGTCTGAAAAATAGAATAAGAGTAAAGATAAATCCATAGCATAAGACCTAAATAATATATATTTTTGCATGGGAAAAATGTGCTTGAGCCATGCTATTAATTTCCAGAAATGAATGTAAGAAGTACAAAATTACTCAAGAACATAATTTTAGAAGAAAATGTAATGAACAGTTTGGGAAGCAAAATTGAAACTTATGGGATTCACCAATTGTGAACAGTATTTAAAATGAGATTTAAATCATTCAATAGGAATGACATTTTATTAATGCAAACCTATACATTGGGTCAGAATACTGAACATTATGATCTGTTTTGCCAAAAAGCTCTCCATGGGCTCTGGCAGTCAGAGACTAATCAGCTATGTAAGTATAACCAGATGGTTACAAATATTGGACCTGGTTATTTGTTCTTTTAGGCTAAAGAGAGAGCCAAATCTTTATATTACTTTTTAGAAAGGAAAGAATACCCATTATTAAATAGCTATATCATGTGCTGAGAAATGTTTTATGTTTTAAAGTAGATTTATATTTTTACAAATGCACTTTATATTATAATAAATTACCCGAATGAGAAGTTGTAAAGAATTGAATAATCATTTAATATTTTGGAACTATGATCTCAATATTGATATGGAACATATTCTCAGATGACAAGAATAAATAATATTATTGGTAGAAAGAGCAACTTTGATACAACGTGCTTTACAAAGTTCAGCATGCACCAGTGACTAACCAAATTAGAGCTTTATGAGTAACATTTAAGTTGGCTTCATAGCAAGTATGATATTCAAATCCTACTTAGAAAATAAAGCCTGATATACCTCTATTCTGGAGACACGATAAGAAGGAGTCAAGGTGAAAGCAAACAGTAGAGCAAAGAACAAATTTCTAGTTGGTGATTTAGTGCACTTTTAAGAGATATGGTCAAAGATGACAGGGCTAAAATTGAACCTACCCTGTATATAAATGGTTGTGTTTGGCTCCCTCAGTGCTGGTGTAATGTTTTTCACTTAGTGTCCTAGGATTTGTAACCTGATGAACTGAAACAAAAATACAGCAGTAATATTATTGATAAGGCAACCAACACAGCCTATTTTCAAGTAATATAGACAAATTAATTATCTGATCACAACACAAGGTAAACACCTATACTACTGTGTTTCAAATCTTGTCATAATTAATAGAGAGGCTTAGGTATCAAAAAGTTATGAGTTAAGGGATGGCGTTTTCTCCTGTATTCAAATATCAACATATGTTCACAATGAGTGTGGAACTAAGTGCATAGGTATTTTCAATGTCTATAGAAATTATCTGTCTTGTGTTCAATGATGTCATTACCTAAAGCAATCCATCTGTCCCTCTCTCTCCCCTTACTATATTCTTCCCTAGGAGATGCTTTATATTCTCAGTTTCCAGTTTCAGAAAAAGGTTAAATATCTTGCTCAGGGACACTCATTTCATAATTTTAATGCTATTTGAGCCCATGTTTGTCTGATTCAAATATTCTTATTTTTTCCACTATATAATGCAGCCTATCAAAACAGAGATTCAAGTAAACTTAACATGCATTTTGGAGATAAACTGCCTAGAGATTTTTTTTTCCAGTCAGAATTCACAACATCCCAACCCCACTTTCCCGCTTTCAAACTTTCCCCCAAAAAGCACCACAAAATATACATGTGAAATATATAATATTAAGGTTGCACTAAATGCTAATAATTAAGTATTCAGAATGTTATATCTCATGAATTTTGTTACTCTGTAGTTTTATCATCTAAAATTCCTAGTATTAATTTCAGTTATATGAATACACCCTAAGGACTGCCAAATCTATATTAAATTTATTCACTTATTTTATTGCCAATAATATTACTGACCAGACCTATGGAAAATATTAGTTCTAACATATTTATTCAGTTTAACTCATGATTGATTGCATTTTGTTTAATCAGAATAGAGAATATCTAAATATATTTTTGTTTCTTGCTTGTCCCATGATATTGGAATTAGCTTGTATCACTTGGCATGTGTCTCCTTTCAAAATGAGGGCAGCATTTCAATTGCTATTTATTTGTGCCAAATCCTGACTACATTATTTAACTCACATGGTCCTGAAGAAATGGTAGCTGTGGGGTTTGTTTGTTTTTGTTCCTGTAAATCATAGGACAGGACAGGTTTGAGGGCACTGTTAGAATCAGTCCCTCATGCCTCCCTTAACAAATGGGTGTCACTCAGAAACCCTGGCGATGATGACTTCTTGATTTCAACTGCACTTTTAGAGGGCTCGTAAAGTGACCTATGGCCTTTCTTGCAGTCAGTCCCAGGAAGATGGGAAATAGTAATTATAGTGTAATAAAGAACATGAGGACTCTATTTAAATGGCAGAATTTGCATTTAAATGGAAATTTCAAAATGAAAACATGTAAAAACTTGATAGGTACAATATTTAGTATACAGCGCATGCCAGCAGTTTGAAGCACGCTTAATCACATGTCAAGGGGGGATGTGTAGATGTGGGCTTTTGTGCAAGTCCAAAGGGCAGGGGTGGAGTTTTCCAGGGAGACTGAAAAGGGAAAGATAAAATGATCCATAGATGTGACACATTTCATCAAATTGAAATAAAAGTATATTTTCATTCATGAAAAGATTAGGGAATCAATTCATCGGGCACTCAAATCTTATGACCTACAACTAGTGAAATGATTAATTGATTAACACTTAGGGAATGTAATGGAATTTAACTCTCTGAACTGCTCACAGCAATTCTGCATTAATCTATTAATTGAAAGTGTTTATTTATATCCTGGGTAAGAATTAAGGCAGACACAAGTTTAAATACATTTGACAAATAGAAGCTATTTTGAAACTGACATAAAAACCTATCATGAAAGTGCTTTCCTTATTTTAAATAAAGGACATCCTCATAAAGATGCCTTTGCAGGATGCAAGATGGCAAATGAACTCGCTTCAGGCAAATGCAGCAAATAATGTGATGAAGGCAAAATGATGTTTAAAAATCATAAAAGTTGATTTGAACCTACTCTCTTTTGTCCACATAGTAATATTATTGGATAAGACAACTAACACAGCCTATTTTAAAGTAATATAGACCAATTAAATCTCTAATCACAAGACAAGGTAAAAATATATACTATTGTGTTTCAAATCTTGTCATATTAAAATATTGTTCTTTGGCAGCTAAATGAATAAAATATATCGAGTAGCTTGTTTCTTAGGTTTTACATATTTAAAAGCAGACATCAACTGTCTATTTTTAAAAAGTGTGAGATCATCTATGTGAAAACAATTTCTCCAATGTAGAGTGTTTTCCAACTTAAGGCAGTTAAATCAGTATGGTAACTAAGACACATGAGCGTTTCTCACCCTTTCATGTTCTGCTTTGTGTTTTGTATTTAACAATGAAAAGACAAGTGCCAATGTTCTGACAGACAGAGTGAATTCATTATTTGGCTCTTCTTTAGCATATCTATTTCCATCATATTGAGCTGTTGCAAAGAAAAGATATTAAAAATATGACACATTTTAGCTATCCATGGACGCTCATGGGCTCCTCATTTCAGTGATAAGATAAATTATAAAATAGAAAAGGGTCACACGTGGATCTAGTAGATTCATGGGTATTTAGAGTAGACTTAATTATAAAATAGAAGTTTTTTGTTTGTTTGTTTCGCAAATACAACAGTAGACATATCAAAAAGTGACACAGATTTTATAGGCTTTAGTTTGATGCAGAATTTATTTAATGATGTCAGTTTTTTTTTTTCAGAAGGATAACCACATTTGCTCACTTATTAAAGAAATGTTATTTTGCAGGAGAGCTGAATCAATTTAGAATTAACTATGCTGCAGACCTCCTGGGCAGTATTTGTGTGAATGGTGTTAAGTGTCCAGGGTATACTATTTTATTTTATATTTTTTGCATTACTAATTCCAGTAATAAAGAAATGGAGAGTCACTTATTCAATAAACTTTGCTTAGGTAAAAACTATGCCAGGCCCAGTGCTTGGCTCAGTAATGCTGTTTTTCATTTGCCTTCTGGAACAATAATAATTTCTATAGTATTTCCTCCCTAAAGGAATGTGCTAAAAAAAAAACCTATAGAGAAAAGCCCTTATCTGTTAAATATCCAACCATAAAATATATATAATTTTCAGCACCTACTATGGGTGAGTCACCATCCCCACATTTGAGGATGAAAAAATTAATATGATTAATTTTTTTCATACATTCATTTTGGTCTGGACTTTGATGAATACTTAGTATCATTTTAGAAAGGTGGCTTTTATCTTGCTGATAATGAGAAATTATTGATGGTTATTCATGATATTACTATGCAAGAAGGTACAGATTGTATTGGGTCCAGACAGAGTAATAAGCAAGCCATGACAATGATAAAATAGGAGATGAGAATACCATGAACTAAAGTGATGGTAGTGTATGTAGACATGTGTATTTACTGTATTTGAATGACATTAAAGAAGTGAATCATAGGTATAGTCTCTTTTCTTCTGTTTGATATTCTAAGATTAAATACAATTATTTCTGTTTGTTTTTTATGTATGTCTTTATTAAACACAGACATGAACTTCTCTAGTTACTTGAGAATGTTAATTGACTCCATTATTATTACATGGAATCTAATAGCATGAAGGGAAGGAGGTGCACAAAAGGTTTATCACCAGAATATGTATGATGATTATCTTATGTGCATTGTCTTAAAGATTCCTTACATATTAAGTATTGTTCAAAGCTGTATTTATTAATGACTTTTATATAATCAGGGAAGTTATTTTTTTCTATTGTTGTTAAAAGTTATCACTTTCTTAATGAGACTTTCACTAATTCCATGAAAATATTCAGGCCTTGGTATATATTCGAATAGCATCTTGAATTATCCTATGTTAGTATTTTATACTGTATAGGATATATTATCTAATATATTTCTTTTTGACTGGGTAAAAAATTGTGAACTCAAAAATCATCTGCTCAAACTGGGGTAGTGGCATGCACTTATAATCTCAGCTACTGAGGAGGCTGAGGCAGGAGGATTTGCTTAAGCCCAGGAGTTCAAGGCTGCAGTACACTACAAATGCACCCATGAACAGCCACTGCACTCTAGTTTAGGAAGCAGGACAAGACTCTACTTGTAAAGTAATTTTAAAAAGTATCTTAAAAATATTATTGTATCTCTAGCACCTAATATATTACTGGCAAAGTGGAGAATCAAAAGATATTTATGGAATAAATCATTGAATAAATAGATGGACAAAAAGGAAGCAGTGTTGAATATGTAATTTTCCCCATACCTTAAAAGCTTTTATCAGAATCAAAAATACTATTAGGATTAAATTTTAATTATTTAAAACCAATTAATATAGTGTTACCAGCATGAGTGAGAGATATGTGGAAGGTTGATGGAATTATCTGCCTCAAATTTTCTAATACAAATCTGCATTAGGAGAAATACCTAATGTAGATGATGGGGTGATGGATGCAGCAAACCACCATGGCAAGTGTATATCTGTGTAACAAACCTGGACGTTGTGCACATGTACCCCAGAACTTAAAGTATAATAATTAGAAAAAAAATCTTCTGTAGAGTCAGCAGTCCTTCTGATCCAAATATGGCTTAGCTTTATTTTCTCAGGACTCAGAACTGTAGTCAGAGGATAAAATGACAGCTTGAAGCAAATATTATTAAAAATGAAATAAAGTTGGATTTTGTTATAACATAAATGGAGCTCTTTTCAAAGGTTAATATTAAGCCCTTAACTTGCCTTTTTTCTTTGCATTCTAGGTCATTATATAGGTAATATTGCTGGATATGTCTAGGTTAGATGGAAAATTTAGGTAGAGAAGATAAATGCTAAAAATAATTTTTCAACAAACTTAAACTGTATTTTTTTAGGGGATAAAACTAAATAAATTCAAAGTATAAATGACATATATAGTCAAGGTCTTTATATTTGTAAGTTCCAAAAAAATCTTGAGGAAAGCACATATGCATATTAGAATGTAATTGGCCTCTCTCTCTTGCCTTTATATCAGTAGTGTATAACGTGTATATAGTAACGCCTATATTGTATCGAACTTAGTTGTTAGTGTTTTAAAATTTATTACATAAATATTCTTGATTTAAGTCACTTTAAAGTAAGATTTCAATGAGTGTTTTGACCACTTATACAGAAATGGTTGACATGTAGTGTTGTCATTCTTATTAAGTAAAATTTTTTAATTTTAGACTTCTACATGATTACATAGTCATAAGCTAGGAAAGCATGGGATTTCTATTTCAGAATGTTTAAAAAATCGCTCTATATATTTTTAATGATTGTCAATCTTAGATTCATAAATAATTTTGTTCAATTCACAATTCTGTTTATTGACTAGTATTTAGGTATCATTTTTGTGCTTACGTATATTATGCTTAAGTATTATCTTAATTTTCTCAGCCTTTGGTAGTTTCCTCAGACTTGTAGGCTTATTTGCACTCAGCTAAATATTCCAGGGGGAAGTAATATATTTTTAATGAAGTGGAGCATAATGTAATATGTTTTACATAGATTGCAGATAAAGTAATTCTTTTTATGACCACATTAATAACCCACTGTAAATTGAGTTCAAAATAGAATATTGGGAATTTTATGTCCATTGAAGATGAAGAAATTGACACCAGCTTTTTACTTCTGCCTGAAACAACTGAGAAAGATTAAAAAAAAAAAAAACAATAGTTCTTAAGACATTTGAATCAACAATAAAAGACAATGGCACCTGATATTTTGAAAACAAAGTGAGTCTTCCAACTGCGCCATCTTACTATTTTCAGGCTGTGTTGCTAAAAGGAGGAAAA
Organism: Cacajao melanocephalus; assembly: GCA_963573385.1. Lineage (NCBI taxonomy): Eukaryota > Metazoa > Chordata > Mammalia > Primates > Pitheciidae > Cacajao > Cacajao melanocephalus. The sequence goes on from CAUYLG010038623.1 coordinate 40,324, forward strand.
CAAATGCAGCCTAGTGTCCCTTACATGAGGAGATGAAGCTGGCAGTCTAGAGAAGCTAAGGAAGCTACAATTAACAGGCTTTAGCATCAGAAAAGAGAATTTCTCAGAGAGATAGCTGTGGAGATCTTTAGAGCGGTGGTCCCCAAACATTTTGGCATCAGGGAACAGTTTTATGGAATACAACTTTCCCACAAATGGGTAGGAAGATGGTTTAGGGATGAAACTGTTCCACCTCAGATATCAGCAATGAGATTCTCATAAGGAACATGCAGCCTAGATCTCTTGCATGTGCAGTTCACAATAGGGTTCCCACTCTTGTAAGAATCTAATGCCACCACTGATCTGATAGGGGGCAGAGCTCAGGTGGTAGTACTCATTCATCCACTGTTCGCCTCTTGCTCCACTGCTGAGTTCCCACCAGTTCCTACTGGTGGGCAGCCTAGGGTTGAAAATCCCTACTTCAGTGAACACTCTAATTATCTGAGTACTGATCAGCTCATGGATGTGAGGAAACTATTCAAGACTGGGGAAAATCATCCTATGATTAGAGTGCACAATATCTAAAGCTTTTGTAGGTCTGGGCATATTTTTTGTTCCTACCAGGCAGAAACTAAACCCTCATAATTTATAGCACACTACTTCCCTGACTCAGAATAGTCTTGCCTCAGTAGTAGAGAAAAATTGGACACAGAGTAAATCTTTATTATGTCCCAAATAAAAAGTTTAAAAACTCTCACCAAGTTAAAAAAGTATCAAACTCTTTCTAAGTAACATTAACACATCCGAGAAGAAAGCTAAATAATTTGTGTCTATATGATTACAGGAACATTTTTGTATGAATAACAACATATCCAGCAATCAATTGCATAAAGTTTTTAATGCTTATAATCCAATCAAAATTGGCCAGGCATAAAAAGAAGCAGAAAGATAAAACCTATTATAAGGGTTATATTAATCAAAAGTGACATAAATGGCAAACCTGTTTGTATCAGCATAGAAGGCATTAAAACAGATATAACTGTATTTCATAGATCCACAAAGCTAGAGGAAAACTTGAACATGTAAATTAGACACATGGAAAATGCAGTGGGAACCAAATGAAACTTCTAAAAGTGAAAATCACAATGACTGAGATGAAAACTCAAAGAAGGTCAAGGATGGAAGAAATGTTTCAAAAAATAATTGCCCAAAATTGTCCATTATTAAAGATAATTATAAATACACAAATTAAAGAACACTAATCATATGAAACAAGAAGAAAACTATACTAAATTACCATAAAATTATTGAAAGCCCATTCTAAAGGGAGAATTCCCAAAACAGTGAGATAAAAAATGAACAAATCAACAAATATAAGAATGACAGCTGATGTTTGTTTGGAAATAATGTAAGCCAGAAGATAGTGAGGAACTCTGTATAGTAATGAAAGAAAAATAAGTACTATCTCTCTGAAATTTTAAAACCAGGAAAAATAATTTCCAGAAATTAGGAGAAAGACTTGACTATTTGAGATGTACAAAAGCTGAAATAATTTAAAGAATTTATCAGCAGGAAATATTCACTGCAGGAAATAATAAAGAGTCCTTCAGGTAGCAAGGAAATAATACTTAATAAAAATCTGAATCTACACATAGGAATAAAGAAAATCAGAAATACTGATACAAAGAATTTATTTTTTATTTTCTTAAATATATGTATATATATTTTATTGTACTTTAGATTCTGGGGTACATGTCCAGATCATGCAGAATTGTTGTATAGGTACATACATGGCAATGTGGCTTGCTGCCTCCATCCCCCTGTCACCTATGTCTGGCATTTTTCCCCATGTTATCCCTCCCCAACCTCCCTACTCCCTGCTGTCCCTCCCTTAGTCCCCCCCGACAGACATCAGTGTGTGATGCTCCCCTATCTGTGTCGATTGTATCCATGTGTTCCCATCGTTCAACATCTGCCTATGAGTGAGAACATGCAGTATTTGATTTTCTGTTCTTGTGTCAGTTTGCTGAGAATGATGGTTTCCAGATTCACCCATGTCCCTACAAAGGACATGAACACATCAATTTTTATGGCTGTATAGTATGCCATGTTGTATATATGCCACATTTTTCTTGTCCAGTCTACTGTCGATGGGCATTGGGTTGGTTCTAGGTCTTTGCTACAATGAATATCTAAAACAAAATTCTTTTAAAGTTATCTTATTGTTTAAGTGAAATGCTATGGCAATGTGTTGCAGGGATTTTATAATGGGATAGAGGATAATGGTTTAGGCTTTGTAGAACCTATTTGTTCTCTGTTGAACATGCTTTTGTTTCATAATATTTTAACAGGGAAAAAAAAACTTTTTTTTTTCCTGAGGTTATAAAAATACAGGCTGTGTGTTAAATTTGGCTCACAGGATACAATATACCAATCATGCTTTACAACATATATAAGAATAAAACATAAGACAATAGCTAAAAGGCTACTGTTATAAATTCTTATTTTAAACACAAAAAGGCACAATATCATTTGAATGTAGTTTATACTAAGATATACTTGTACACTAAAATATATAAACAATAACTAAAGTAACATAATAAAAAATTTGCCAAAATCTAAAAGGAGAAACAAAATAAATAATAAAATACATTTGGCCCTTGAATGATGCAAGGATTAGGTATGTCAATCCCACGCATAGTCAAAATATCTATATATATCTTTTGAGTCCCCAAAAACTTAACTACTAATAGCCTACTGTTTACCAGAAATCTTACTGATAATATAATTGAACAATACATATTCTGTGTGTTATATATATATATATTATATATTTTATTTTTACAATAAAATAAGCTAAAGTAAAGAAAAAAATTAAGAAAAAGAAAAGAAGAGATATATTTACTGTTTGTTGAGTGGAAGTAGATCATCAGAAAGGTCTTCATCTTCATCATTGTCACATTGAGTATGCTAAGGAGAAGAAGGAAAGGAAAGGGTTTGTCTTGCTGTCTTAGGAGTCACAGAGATGTAAGAAGTGATGGTAAAATGGGGAGGCAGGTCTAGGCTGTGTAAATTTACATAAATACATCATAAGTTCTGTCTGATGCTTTTGCTTTTTCAGTTCTCTAAGAATGTTTCTATATGGTACCAATTCTTTTTCTAACATTTTCTTTAGTTTCAGTGCCTGCATCACAGAAGGGTCCATGTGATAAAATAGGTAAAAAAGTCTTGAAAAATCAGACAGTTTCTGCACAGTTATCTAATGTCAATTTGTTTCCTGACATTGCTTCCTATACATCCTCATCATCTGGCACTGGTTTGGAAACACTCATCTTCATCAGGTTGTCTTCTGCTAATTCCTATAGTGTGTTGTCTACTGGATCTTGAATTTCTCTAAGATTCATATCTTAAAATTCTTTACATTTTCTTTTCTTTTTCTTTTAACTGCATCCAAAGTCTCTTTCATTATTTCCTAGATTGTCTCTGTTGTAAATCTGGTGAAGTCAGACACCACATCTGGACACAGTTCTCCTGCAGAAATTTATTGGTTTGGGCTTGTCAACTTTCATAGCTTTTTCTATAACAAGAATGCATCTACAATAGTGTAATCATTTCACATTTTCATGAAGTTCTCGCTATTGAGGTTCTTTTCTATAATGGTGACAATCCTTTCATGGCGTATCATTTATAATGAAACTTAAAGGACCTTATGACTCCCCTAACCTAGAGACTGAATCAAAGACATTGCATTTGGAAGCAAGTAGACCACTTCAGTACTTTCAGTATTGTACTCATGGAGTTCTGGGTGGCTAGGGACATTGTTCAATATCAGAAGCATTTTCAAAGGCAATCTCTTACTGTTGAGGACCTTCTGACTTCAGAGACTAAGCATCAATGAAACCAATCCAGATAATAGGTTCTACTTGTCAGGCCTTCTTGTTATACAACTAAAAGTCTGGCACCTGGGATTTATCTTTTCCCTTCAAGGCTTGAGTTTATCAGGACGGTCCTTATCACCAGCCCAATGGCATTTACACAAAACAGTAGAGTTAGCCTAAACTTTTCTGCCTCAAGTCCTGGTAATAGCCTCTCTTCCTTACTCATAAATGTCCTTTATGGAATATCTTTTCCAGAATAGAGCACTTTGAACTGCATGAAAACCTTGTTGAGGCAGATATCCTTTCTTCTCATTGATTTTCTTAACATATATAATTTATGCATTCATGACACATCGAACTTTTTCTTATTTTCTTTATATTTTAAGGCTATATGGTTTGTCTGGGATTGTCTTAAAATTGTCATAAATCTTCAAATATTTTCCAATGTATTTACTGGAAAATATTTATTTGTATGTAGACCTATGCTGTTCAAACCCAGGTTGTTCAGGAGTCAACCGTATACTCAATACACTCTCAAGAGGCAGAAAAAGAACAAAAAGTATACAAAAAAAAAATAAATAGGACTAATAGAAAATACATAACAAAGTGATTTATTTAACATGAACCATATCAGTAACTTAAATGGTATCTCAATTAAAAGAAGATACTATCATATTTGGTAAAAAATGTGGCACTACTATATGTTGACTAAATAACTGACACACATAAATTATAATAATGGGGAAAATATACTATCTTAATATCATGGTATAAAAATATATCATAATAAATATGCATTAATCAAACAAAAACTGGACAGTTTAATTGATTCTAGAGAAGAGGATATCACAAGGGATATAAAAATCATTTTATAATAGTAATGGGGTCAATTCATCAAGAAGACCTAAACATGTATGCATGTAATATTAGAGCTTCATGATATATGCATTGTATCTGATACAACCGATAAAAATACACAGAAAAACAAACAAAACCTCAATTAGAATCTGAACAAGTAGATAACTTTTAATAGAATGCCCAGAACACTATGTGGGCACACATATGTTTAGTGATTGAGAAATGAGAAATGCCACTATATCACTTTCCCAGAGCTGCTATAACAAAATGTCACAACGTAGGTAGCTTAAACACAGAAATTTACTGTCGCATGGTTCTGGAGACTAGAAACCCAAAGTGATAGTGTTGGTAGAATCACGTTAGCTTGAAGTCTCTAGAAGATAATCTTCATTATCTCCTCCTAACTTCTGTTGGTGAATCACATTCACTTGGAATCTCTAGAAGATAATCTTCATTATTTCCTCCTAACTTCTGTTGGTGGCCACTCATCCTTGGCATTCCTTGACTTGCAGCTGCATCACTCCAACCTTTCCTTGTGTTGTCACACAGGATTCTCCCTGTTTCTGTCTTTCCTCTTATTGTAAGGACATTAGTCATATTGACTTAAGGGTACACTCTACTCAAGTATGGCTTCATCTTGACTTAACTAATTAAATCTGCAATGACCCCATTTCCAAACAAGTCACATTCTGAGGTACTAGAGGTTAGGACTTTGACATCACTTTTGAGGGACACAATTCAACCCATATTATCTACAATTAAATTTTTGGTAATGTAGGGTAAGCATTCACAGTGAACTGATTTTCAGTTGCATACATAATTGTTGAATATGACAGAAAAAAAGAAGACTTGAAAGTGACTCCAAGCCTGAGTCACTAGGAAAAACACAGAGCCAGTTACAGAAAAAGGGAATAAGATAATATATTCTATTTTGAAACTGATGAATTTTAGGCAATGATGGGTCATTATTTATCATTTCTGTTTACTGCTTTTCCTCCTGAAGGAAGAAGATTATTTAGACAAAGGTTGTTTACATCTGTATCTCCTTTCTTAGCAAAAGAAGCACCAGTTTCTTCTCCACTAAATCACTCGATCTATCACTCTATGTACTAGCTCTCCCAATAAATATCAAGGACATTCTCATTCTTTGCATAGATGTGACAGATGAAGTCATAGTGCTATACAATGCATAGGAAAAATAATTTGTTAAACAAAACATGGTGTCCTATATCCATAACCTTGGTGGATGCTGCATGTACTAAGGGCTCCAGAGTACACAAAGAGTCTGGAACAATGAGATGGATGAGTAATCATAGTCACAGAACAAGAGACAAACCACTACAATGACATCAATACTGGGAGCACAGATGATCAAGATCAGTTGCTGCCCAGCCAACTCTTACAGATAGCTGAAAGTTGAGAGAAAAACAAAAGCAAACAAAAATGAAACACTATTCATTCAATTTGGAGGAAATAATTGGTAATATTGAAGAAAGTGATTTCAATAAAATTTTTGTATCAAAAAAAATTATTGGGGTTTAAAGAAGAAAAGTAGATGTTAATCATGTTTTAAATTCTTTTTTACTCAAAGCAAATAGACATTGGTAGCATGAAGTGCAAACAATGATAGGCTTTGGTTTTCTTTCAACAAGGGAATTGTTCTAAACAAATATGTTTGATGAGAAGATGAGGCCTATGAATAAACAGGCTAAAAATACAGGAGAGACGAAAGATCACATATTGGATTACATTATATTTGCAAAACTCATATTTCTCTGGCCCATTATATCTGCTTTTCCTTCTGCCATGAATCCTGTCCATTTTCTTCATTGCAAATAGTTCAGTCATTTATTGGGTGACTGATAAGCAAATATAATCCAGTGTGGTTTGCTGTTCTGTAATTTGATTAATAACCACATAATCCAGTGTGGTTTGGTGTTTTGTAATTTGTAATGTGGTAATATTATCAGATTCAAAAAGAGTTAATATAATTTTGAGAAATGTTTTTATTATTCTAAAATGGTCTCAGAAATCCTGCCTTTTACTTGGTATTATAAGTATCTTTGTTCTTTCTTTAATTAATTTATTTATTTTGAGATGAGGTCTCAGTCTGTCAACCCAGGCTGGAGTGCAGTGGTGTAATCTTGGCTCACTGGAACCTCCGCCTTTTGAGATTCACGCGATTCTGCTGCTTCAAGCCTCCCAAATAGCTGGGACTATAGGCACATGCTACCATGCCTGGCTAGTTTTTGTATTTTTAGTAGAGACACAGTTTCAGCTTGTTGGCCAGGCTTGCCTTGAACTCCTGACCTCAAGTGATCCACCCACCTCAGCTTCCCAAAGTTCTGGGATTACAGGCATGAGTCACCACGCCCAGCCTTGTTCTTTTATAAGATATTAATTTCTCATTATTAAAAAATGTTACATTAGTTTTTTCAATCACATTTTTCAGAATCCATGAGTAAATATAGTTACATTTACCATATAGTGAATACTTGCTATTTTCTAGGCAAATATGGACTAATTCAGTCATTGCAATAACTGTGTTAGTTTTATACCTATTTGCAATTTGGAAAACTGATACACAATAAAGTTTTTATATTCCCCAAGCTACGTGTTTTATAAACTGTGAAGATAGAGTGAGAACTAACAAATCAGGTTGTAGAGTTCTCATTGTTATTTGCAACAGTGTGTTGTCTCATGGGCTCAGTTTACACACATTTCTATCATTTCCAAGAATGAGTGTGAGAGAGAATACATTTATATGTTTTGAAGTAATGTTCACTCCTCCTGTCTTTGTTATCTTTCTATGAACTTTAAACATAGTAAGTTTTAAGTTTTACAAAATGTAACATAAGAGAAAAATGTGTGTGTGTGTGCGCATGTGTGCATGTGTGCATGCCTTTGCTGTTCCTCACCTCTCCAATGAACTTCACGTTCAGGTATTAATTTTAAAAATCAAAATTGTACTGCACTTTAATATTCTCTGGTAACTGAACTATTAACTATCTGAAATAGTTGATATTACAAGAGAGACTTATAAAGGACATGCCAGCCAATTTTTGGCATATACAATATTAGGGACCTTAGTACAACCATGTCTCAGCAGTAGCTGAAAGGTTAATGGAATTGGGATTTGTGTAGACATGACTGATTTTCCTACTGCGGAAAGAAAAGGATGGGAGAAAGAAGCTGATTTGGATAAAGACTTTTAAGGTCATTCATATCTGCATCTTTCTTCCTTAAGGGAAGCATAGCACATGTCTCTTTGACAGTAAATCTCTCCAATCTCTTAGAGGCATCCAAAGCTTGTCAAAGAAAACATTGTTCGGCCAAGAATAAGCTAAGAGACAAGATAAAATAGTTTGAGAAGAGCAAAAACAAACACTATGTATCAAACAAATCTGAGTAGCCTTTCTGTTTTAAAGTTAGTATCTTACTGGAATAAAACATGAATATTTAGGGGCATGGATTCTGGCCCCTAAACATTATATGACAATTTTCAGGGTACATTTCTATTATCATCCCTATAAAGAATGTAGTTAAAACTTCATTTTAAATATCAAGATGACACCCTACATCAGTTTACCATGAAGGATGTTACTTCTTTTTTTTCTTATGCATAAATAAACCAATTTTATTTTTTTAAGCCTTCTATTAAGAAATCTTTGTTCTGCCTTTGGCTCCTTGTTGGGATATAGCCGTTGACTCACTATTTGGTGTGTCTTCACAGGGCAATGACATCACAGCTATGACGGCAAAGCAAGGCAGAGCTGAGACCATTCACTCAGAACTATATTATTTTTTAAATTGATTTGGACTCATATTCACAGCATAAGGTTTTGAGAAAATTATTTTTATGTATTTTATACTTTATAATTTTAGGTGTAATTATAATTTTTTTTGAAGTTGAAAAACAAATGTGCAAAGGAAGAAAAAGCCTGAAAATAAACAGCATGGTGTTTCATTTTTTTTCATTGTCATTAATTGTAAGATTCCATTATTTATAAATATTCTACAAATTTACAAATATTGTGGAAATCATACAAATGTTCTTTTCATTTTTCACATGTCAACTTCATTCATTTTCCAATTAGCATGTATAAATATCTTACCTCTTAGATAAAAGTTTGCCATAAATTATTTCTGGACTTAAATAAATAATATATGTCACACACTACAAACTAGGAAAATTGGTTGCAGACTGAAATGAAATAAATGCATATTGATATTGAGTCTCATCTTGATTGCAATATTTTTTGCCAAAGATGTTTAAGATAAGTTAAATAAACCAAAACTGGAGCTCTGATAATACACCTTAAATTTTGATTGATTATTATCACCTGTTGGCCTCTCCTAACCTTTCTGTGTAGAATAAAAATAAATTAGAGACAGAAAATATTGATTCTTCATTCTTGATGCAGTTAATATTTACTGACTATAACATATTTATTTAATATTTCAAACTAGGAAAGGGAAAAGCAGAAACATAAATTTATACTATTGACATGAAATAGTAAATGTTAATGTAGTCTGAATCTAGAAATCCAGACACAGCTAAAGAAAGGCATAAAATATAAAGGCATATGAGATGGCAACAGTTTTAGAGTTCACATAGCCCAACACTTCTGTTAAAGCCAGAGAAACTGAAGCCCACACATGAGAGATGCCAAGGTCAGTATCTTAAACCAGGGGTCAGCAAAAATTTTCTGCAAAGAGCCATGTAGTGAATATTTTAGGTGTTTCAGGTCCTTTAATTTCTGTGGCAACTACTTAACTTCACTGTTGTAGTAAAGAAACAGCCACAGATAATATGAAAACAAATGAGGGTTAATATTTTTAATAAAGTTTTATATATAGGCAATAAACTGGATTAGGCCCGGGGCCATAGTTTTTCCCCTGTCAAACTTGTAAAGTAGTGAGCTATTAAAATAAGGGACAAGAACTCAGAAATCAGCTTTAAGAGCTGTTCATCATCTACTCTGAGACACTGTTCTCCTAACTTAAATATATGCTTTGACACCCATGACATGGGAAAGTGATTCTTTTAGAGAATGATACTAAAAATTATAAAATGTTTATTGAGGTGTAAGCTCATATAACATGCAGAGACTGGATTATCAGAAAAAATAAGATAATCCTCAAAGATTATTCAATTCATTCACTGATAAGAGAGTCTATACATTGCATTCTAAATTGATGAATGTGACTTAGATTGATGCCTCAAAATAGTGCCACCTTAAGTTTTCAGGTCCACCATGATTGATGACAATTGAAAGAGCTAAATATATGAACATCTCTAAAAATTTTTAAAGAGAGGAAACAACTTGCTGTCTGTAAGAACGCTGTGCAACAACACACAATGCTATGCTGTGCTAGGTTAATTTCCAGGGCTGCTTCTTCTTTTCCAAACACAATATATACAATTACAAATATGTTCTGAACTACTTTTGTAGTCCACATATGACTACGTAAACCAGTAAAAAGTTTAACACAGCATAGATTACTGAAAGCTCAGGTAATGTATAACATGTGATATCAGCAATTATCACTTCTCTCTACTTAAAAGTTATTTGATAAGGAGTGACATTATGAATACTTGTTACAATCACATAAATCTACTTTTTTAAGAGATAAAATACAAAATAAGATATAATGAAATGTCACATCCTGAAAAACCAGTTTCTAATATTATTTGTTAAATTGGCTAATATTTAATAAGTACTTTTTATGAGTTAAGGAGGGTGCTAACTGTTGAAGAATCAGAGATAAGGGGCAAACAGTGTTCATTCTTTCCTAGACATTTCACTAGAAAGGAATTTTTAAACTATCAGATTTATGAAACAATCGTTAGTAATAATAAATTCTAGTAAGGAATCAAAATAAGATGATCGTGAATAAGAATAGTCCCTGCGTTTAAGTTACCTGAATTTTGAATGACAAATGTTTATAGTCATTCTAAGAGTGAGGAAAAGAGAATTCCAGGCAGAGAGTAGAATTAACAAAGTCTATAAACAGAATTCTGAAAGAAATAGCATGGCATATTTAAGAAAAATATGAAAATTGCTCTTTCTGAGGAATTCAGCAGATGAAAAGAAGAAATTTGGGGAGCTGGCTAGAGTTTAGATAAATAATGTTGAATCTTCTATGTCATGTTTAAGAATATTTTATGACAATATAGGATATTGAAAAAGAAATAAATTGTGGATATAGGAGCAAGAGTGAACAGTAAGAAGTGTTTAGTTGCAAGAGCATGGGTGAGAGATGAGTGGGTGACATCTATATATTAGAAGACAGAATGATTGGGACTTATATTTATGGGATTTATGGAGAGAGAGGAATCAGGATTGATTGCCAGGTTTTGGATTTGAAAGGTGAATCTCACTCGGTGGGATAAGGGTGAATGGGAAATAAAAGAGTGTTGTGAAGCCCATCAACTGATACAATTTGGAGACACCATGCAGTGTAGAGTTCCTAGAGAGGTATGGGACTAGAGATTTGAGAATTGTCTGTACTGTTTTTAACACTGATGTGAATTAGATTTCCATAGAGAAGAAAATTAGGGGCAGAATTTTCTTAAAGGAAAAGAGCAGTCATCAGATAGGAGTTAACAAGAAAATTAAAAAACAAAAACAGTATCATATAATCTAAGTATACATTTCAAGAGGATGAAAATAGTAAATGGTGCTAAATATTGTCAAAAGTTCAAGGAAATGGGAGGCAAAGAAGTATCCACTGGATCTGGCAACAATTTGACCTCAAAAAACATCCGTTTTAGTAGAGCAGTGCTGACAAATCTAGAGTAAACAGAAGATAAATTGGACACCCTTTGTTAAACATGGCAGATGGAATGCACACATTTATTTTTACTTCTCCAAGAAATGCAACTAAGTAATGTATTTAAAAAGCCATAAACTCCAAATGACAAAGTGAAGAACACATTAAATAACAATAGAATAAAATATTGTAAATAAAAGCAAATAGATGAGTGTTAGCACACTGGATAATGTTGAAACTTTAAGCAGCTGAGAAGAAAAAATCTTTAGATTCTGACAATTGTAGATCTTTATATAAAACAGGCAGCTTACTACTTCATTGCCTTATAGATAATCCCTTCAAATATACAATCCTTATGGAGTAAATGCACACAGAGATGCCAGTCTCTCTCATGAAATTGCACTTTTTACCTGAACGAACCTCCAATTACTTGGCAAATATCTCTAATGTGATGTACCAAGAATGAAACAGGCACAATGAAACAATAAGAAAATTAATCAGAACCAAAAATTCAATGATAGCTACAGTTATTCAAAATAACTATAACCTACAAATTATATAAAATTAACAATAAAAGTTCTAGTAATACTATTATGAATAAACTTAGAAAGCATCTAAGAGCATTTGGAATTCAAATGTTGTTAAAAATGTATGTAAAAAATATTGGTGATATTATTCTGTGGGAGCCTACTGTACTAGCTCATAAAAACCACTTCTTAAAACTTCATGAAATTTTGTGAGCTTTGGTTAAATATTAAATTATAAAGTTACTGTTAAATAAATTATATTTAAAAAGACAAAAGATATTCAAACATATCAACTCCTAATTATTTTAAGTCATTTTCCTCTTATATATGCTCTTGATGTTATTTAAATCTGTTGTTCCAATGATGGCAGCAGCAGCCCATCTGGAACGGCTGCTGTTAAAACACTGGCTATGAGGGACGTGCAGCTGGGATTGAATGCCCTGCAGGGCTGGTGGGAACCAGGAACAGGTGGAAGCCCCAGCTCCTACCAAGCTGGTGGGGTGGGAGCCCTGTACTCCCAGGCACAGCTGCAGCTGCTAAGCCATGGCTCCAGACCTTGGCATCCCCGAGCTCTTGGGTGCCCAGTAAGCCCCGCCACTGCAGGATTGTAAGTGCCTGCTCCCACTCTCTGACCTCTTCCTGCATTCAGCACTCATTCTTTAGTGAAGCAAAGTAGTGGCTGAGCCCAGGTGCTGTCACTACCTGGCTGGATGAGTGCATGCTTGGGGCGGGCAGCACTGAAGCTCCAGCTCCCTGACGCTTTGGCTCCTTCCAGACTTTGGATGCAGTTGAGAGTGGAAGGGGTGTGCTGCTGAGGGCAGCTCTTCGCAGCCTGCAGGCACCCCTCAGTACAAACAGCCTGGGTAATGTGGAAGGCATGTTGATGGCAGGAGGCAGACATGTTCCTGGGCAGAAACGGGTGGGTCCCTAGTGAAACCTCATCTTCAAGCTCGGGACAGCCTTAACCCTACGGGCTGGGCTGCCAGATCCAAGTGGAGTCTGTAGCCAAGAGTGAGAACTTTTGGTACTTTATCCGGGCTCACCCATGGCCACCCATGGACCAATCAGCATACACTTCCTCCCTTTTGAGGTCATTAAAACCCTGGACTCAGTCGGACGCTGACACAGGCACTACCAGCTGTGGGAAGGAGCTGCTCACTTCAGGTCTCCTCTCTACTGACAGCTGGACACTTGTCAGGCTGTCCTGCCTGCAGAAAGGAGCAACCCACTTTGAGTCTCCTGAGAGTTGTCTGCATACCTCATTTTTCCTGGATGTGGGACAAGAACTTCAGATCCACTGAATGGCAGGACTGAAAGAACTATAATACAAACAGGCTGAGACACACACCCAGCTTGACAAGTTATGGACAATGAGAAAAAAAGAAGAACTGCAGCCCTTTGGGGAGCCCAGACCTAGGGTCTACTCCAGCCAGAACTACAACACCCACTTTGGGGCTTTGTGGTTCTTGGCACCTCCAAGCTTCTGGGTGCCATTGTGTTCCCCAGTGCCTGTAGTGGAAACCTCTTTGGTAGACCTGTTCCAGCCATAGGCTTGCACAAAACTGGCACCTGTGCTGGTGCCTGGAGCTGCCAGCCCTGCTGCATCCAGCATGCCTGGCTGTGTGCCATGGTCAGGCCCTACACTCACTCACACACCTCTGGCTACTCTGCACCTGGCTCACCCTTGGCAGGCATGGGATCTGGACTGGTAGCCTGAGCCAAAGTCAGCCTGCACCGAGTGCAGCCTACCGGGCTTACTGGGCAGAATGAGCCCAGCAGGCTGGAGTAAAACTCAGGCAAATGCTTCACAGGCCACAAAGGCTTCAAGCTGGAAAAGCAACACCCTAAGGATCCTATGATATCACTAGATACGAAATTCTATTAATAATAAGATATAACATCTCTTTCCATCTCCCCATTCAGTATTCGCAGGTTGTAGGTTAAAATTGGTCCTATTGGAAATATTTATATCAAAGACATTGGCAAACACAATAAACTTTCACATCATTTATTGTTTTATGAAATGCCTATAGATTTTCTTAAAAGATAAAATGTTGAAAATGTAAATTATGCTTAAAATTTATCATAATTTTACACTATGAATACAATGAAAATCTGAGGAAATATTCTTTTAGTATTTCAAATTATCCAATCCAATAAAGAAGTAGCACATGCCGTTGATGAATGACTGAGGTTCCTAATATGTCTTTGTTATTTCACTTTGTCTTTCTTATTAAAGCAAATGAATATATCAACCAATAATCATATTTGTTAATTGCAGCCATAAGTTAAATACAGACCAAAAAATTCTGAACAAAATCAATCAAAGTGTTCTGTGAGAATATATTGCTATTTAGAATTTAAGTATTTTATATTTTACTATTTGTAACTTGTATGCTATGCATCCTTTATATCAGAAAATGTTTTATCAAACAAGCATATGCATATAATGTATTTTGGGAGAAAAATTTGTCAGAAAATATAAGAAAATCAATGCTCAATCCTGGAGTTCTAATACCTAATCATGAGATTTTTAAAAGAGAGATAGGATAAATTGGAGAGTAGTAGGTTATTAAAAAATAACAGAGGACTATGTCTCAGAATAAAACTTACTTACTTTGAAACCAACAAAAATAATTTAATACAGAACAAAACACATAACCAAAAAATGTCAGAACATTGAGATAAATAACAGTTCTAAAAGTTTCCATAGATAGTGATAGGAAAGAATCACTAGAAATTCAAAATATGAATAAATAAAAATCAATATCATATTAACTTTGGAAGACAAATTTTGTAAATAAGAATTTTTTTAAAATGTCCTTTAAATTCTGAGGGAGTTTATAATTCTACACTAGCCAAATTATCAATTGGATTTTTAAAAAAATAACAAATATATTCTGTTCATGTAGCATTTCAAAAACTTCCTCCTACCTACCTTTTCTGCAGATGCTCCCAGGGGATATATTCCATGAAAACAGTACAAATGAGAAATAGAAACATAATAAATTCAGGAAATAGATTAAGTAATTCCAGTAGAAAAGATGGCAAAGGAATTTTCTTGAACAATGGAAAAACAAAACCCGAGTAAGACATCTGTGAAATAGACCTACACAGCTTTTGATATCATTTGAGTCAGGAGGGTAGATAACTTCAGAATACATATCACCAGGAAACCAACGTACAAACAAAAACCTGTCAGACGGATAACTTTTAAACATTTTGGAAAGGATGTTATGACTGAGAGAGAGTTGGAAAAAACATCTACTTGGAACTTTTACAAAGATAAGTTAAAAAATAATCTTCTACAAGACTAGAGAAAATGCAGAACACTCAAGCAAAATATACTTTATGAATGAGGTTAAAATTACCATTTGTAGTAATAATGATTTAATCAAATATGATACACTTATATCTGAATTTAATTATGCAATATACCCAAAATGGCATCTAACTTTGCTCTGACATTTTTCCATTTTAATTTTTGCCTCACTTTTGGTTGTGTTTCTTTTATAATTACATTTTTTATCACTCCCTTCCTCCTTCTTCAATAGCATTAAGACTATGTTCAAGCATGCACAAGCAAAATGTGTGTGCACACACACCTACACAAGACAATTCCTTATATAGATGAGTTTAAATTTTTAGAGAAAAAATATTCTTGCTGGCCCTTACCTTGGAACTATTAAAGTGTTATATAATTGTTCTTAATTACCTTGACATATTTCCAATATTGTAAGTTAATCTTTGCCAGAAATATGTTTTTAAATTTAATGAGACCAGGCTATATTTTCTCTATATATTTTGACCTGAACTCTTTTTTAAAAACCAAATGTACAGAATTTATTTTCAGAAAATTTTCTGCCTATTACTTAATGAAATGAATATGTGATTGTAAAATGAACATTGGCATGGTAGTTGTAGCTGTTCATGTTTTAGGTTGATTTATTTTTTAAAAAAAACCTGAGATGTCAAATATAAGTCCTCTAACTACTCGAGAAAATGTATTTTTAAGTGTCTACTGTGTTCACTAAAACACATCTACGTCTCTTCTGTGTATTACATTTTGAAAAGACTAAGTCTCAGGTGGCTAATTCTACATGCATTCAATAAATTCATTTATCCTAAATTTAAAGCTACATAAAATAGTCAGATTGCCTCCCTGCTGTATACAGAAAGGAAAAATTATAATGGTAAGCAAAATACTCATCATTTTGTTTCAGTTTATTAGATTTCTCTTCAAATGTAAATTTCTGAAACTGTTTGTGAAGCATAAAGCCCATAAATACAAGTTCCAAAAGGAAATCATTTTGTTTTTAAAATCACAGGGAGAAGTCCTTGGTGTATCTTTTACTCATCTGTACATGGTAAGTTATTTGTTTCTAAATTATCTAATAAGAAACATTTTCCCATTCAGAATTAATCCAACTCATAATTAAGTGAGCTAACTGCCTTGTGCTCATTTCATTATACTTTTTGAATACTAATGATGTTGTGCTAGAAAAAAATTAGTCACTTTCCATAGTTCATGCTTTAGGTTCTTCACTTTTGTCAAAAACAGCTTTTCATCCTCTTTGGGTTTTCCTAAAGAAGTTCATTACCTTGCTTTAAAAAGTTATTTCTTTCCTTCAAAACTTAGAGCTCTTTTTTTTTTTAATTACCCTCCCATTGCTTTATTTTCTCTTGACTCATTGATTTGCCCATCTTATTCTTTCTGATCACTAATTGGATGGCTTAAATGGCAAATCTCTTTTTCAGGATCTTACCAAGTATCAAGACCAAATATTGATCTTTAATGGGTCTTACTTCCTTTTCTTCCCGTGTAACACAGAAACACCATTAAAGGAATTAAAATTATTTGGAAAACATATGTGTTTGGGATTGTGGTAATACTTAAATTTGGCATTGATATAAGAGCAAAAGTAACTCTCTAACTATTCATACTAAAAAGAGAGCCCAGATGGTGGATCTGCATTGTGCCTCTTCTCAGTAAACATGGAGCTGACTGATTATCAAATATATGACTCCTGAGAACTGGACAGTTTCCATGAGGCTGTCATTTGCAAAAAAAAACTTCCTGGTATATCAGTCAGGGTCCTAGTCAGAAACAGATGGTACATCCAATTAAGTTGAAACCTTGGAAGAGATTTTTACTTTTCTTTGCTTTGTTTTTTTGTTTTAAAGAGATTATGTATAAGACCTTATGTGCAGGGTGTGAGAAAGACCTTAAAGAATAGTGAAGTACTGTGGGGCTGGGAACAGCAGGTCAAAAGAAACGCTTTTCAGCTTAAAGGAGAGAACAGGAGCACAGTTGCAAGGTCGCCACTGAGGAGCAACCTTAAAGGATACCTTCAACCTCATTCTCTATTTTTTTTTCTCATATTATTTTGGTGTTTCCTACTGGGCAGACAGAAACAAAAGTCAGAGAGCCCTAGGGGAGGAGGAACTAAGGACTACACCCAGTGAGCCTCCCAGAACCCAGGGCAGAGTGGAGTGAAGATATGGCAAACAAATGGAAAGTGGTCAGCATGCCTGCTATAATTATTGTTCTGCTTCCTCTGTCCTTCCTTGTAAGGACCTATGTTAAACAAGTTATACTTTCAAAGTGGTCATATCAATTTTTAATATCTCTTATAAAATAGGTCTGTGACGTTAATGAAGTAATGGTTCATAGCAAGTAAAAAAATCAAAATTTTTCTACAAAATATAAATGCACTTATAAATATGTAATTTTTTAAATGAAGGAAACCAAGGAGAAATAGGAAGATAAACAATAGAAATGAGATGTAGTTGCAAAGTTCTCAAATGTTCAATTACAAATTATTAAAACTTGTTATATAGCTGTGTGCCACCGAACAATGTTTTGATCAACAGTGGAACACATATAGGGTAATGATCCCTTAAGATTATAATACCATATTTTACTGTACCATTAATATGCTTTGATATGCTTGGATATATAAATACTTAACACTGTGTTTCAATTGCTTACAGTATTCATTACAGTCACATGTCTTACAGGTTTATAGCCTAGGAGCAATAGGCTATACCATATAGCCAGAGTGTGTTGTAGGATATAGAACCAAGGATTATATAAGTACACTCTCTGGTGTTTGCATGGTGACATAATTGCCTGATGACGCATTTCTCAGAATATATTTCCATCATTAAGTGATTTATGACTGCATAGCAATAACAATAATTTTAATTTTTAAAATTGATTTAAAATCATTTTAAAACATTATATTCAATGTTTAGAATACATTACATAGTGTATGGCCTTACTCTAGTGCAATCATAGGACTTTCATAAAACTATATCACATTTTATATTATAAAAAATGCAATACATTATAAAAAGCAGAAATCATATTTTCTAAAATACAATATAATGGACTAATTGTTCAAGAAAATATTCATTTGAAAAAATTTTAAAAGGTTGCTAGTAAAAACTGATGGCATCAGAAAAATCAAAGCTATAATTATATTTCTTAGAAATTAATAACAGTGTCAAGATAAACTTAATGAAAGTTATTAATAAGAAAATATGAAAATAAAGAATACATGTTTACTTCAAAAGACTATTTTTTCTGATTTGGCAATTAAACAAGCCTGAACTCTATGGGGAAAGATAAAATCTAAAGAGAAATTAATTAAGTTGAAAAAGGCAATTGATAAAGTTATAATTTTTTCAAGAGCTAATGTTAAAAATGTAATAAACAACCAGGATCTAGCTAGAATATATATTCATGTATATGTATGCAGATATATATCATATAGTCTTGCTATACAAAAATCTATAAGTACACATAATAATTAAAATTTCAAAAAACTTAAATTTTTTTTTTTGCTAGTACCTTTTAAATCTTGGTAAAATATAATTATAACCAGAAAATATGAACTATAAATAATAATTACTGGAGTAGAAAACCTCAAATATACACTTAGAAATTAAAATTAAGTAATTCTATAAGAGCACTCAAAACATGCACCAATTATATTTGAATAAATAGATCATCTAAAATAAATACACACAGAAGTGAATGTTTCCTATGCCATGCAAATTTTGTAATGTAAAACAAAAAAGGATGGAAATTTAGCTTTTGGCTCTACTATGCCAAATGTGATTTTAATCTTTTGCAATTGTTTATATTTGATTTATAACTTAGGATATGGCCAACATTCATTATTAGTGTATATATGTCTTAAAAATATATTGCTTACATTTCTATAAACTTACTGACATGTCTGTTTTTCTATTAATTACCAAGATATGTATGTTATTAGTTGGCTTTTTGTGTATTTGTCTATTTCTCCTTGTAGTTATTTTTCTTATTAATCACTGTTTTGAACATTGTTCTCCAAAATTCCAAGTCCACTTAGAACCTCAGAATATGATTTTATTTGAAAATAGAGGAGTCTGCTCAGATGTAATTAGTTGAAATGAGATATGATTGAATTAGAATGGGCCCAAATTGAATAACTAATATCTTCACAGGAAGAGAAAGCACAGACACTGAGACACAGAGGGAGTACACTATGATGAGAGAGATTAGAGAGGTGAACCAGAGGCAAAAGAATGCCAAGGATTACAGCAACCACCAGAGGCCCAGAGAAAGCCTTGGGAGTTTCTTCCTCAGGACATCCAAAGGGAGACAACCCTGCCAATATCTTGATTTTAGACTTGTTATTTTCTAAAACTTTGAGGGAATAAGTTTCAGTTGTTTTAAATCACACAGTTTGTGGTACTTTGTTTTGGCAGTCCTAGGAAACTAATACATACATTTCCAGGCAATACCAGTAGATGCTTACAAATTTGAATTTATCATATTCGCTTGATGTATTAAAATGTTTGTTCTAAATTAACATCTTTATTGCCAATTATGTAATCTGATTAAATTCTATTTTTTTCTGAAATTAATATTGTAACATCAGTTTTTTCTTCTGTTAGTTTTTTTCTATGTTTTTGGCTTCACTTTTTTTTTATCCTTTATTATCTTTATATTTTGCATAGGTCTCCTATCCACAACATTTTATTAGACTTCCCCCAAGTATGTGACTTTAAATTTCTATTAAGCATTTAGTCTATTTATGTTTCTTACTTTCATTTGCTTGTAAAATCAATAATTTCATTTTGGTGTTTTCTCTTTGTCATATCTGTTCTTTGTTTCTTTTTTTTCTGCCCCTGTGGCTTCTTTCAAATTGGTTATTTTTTGTAATTTATTTTTTTTTCTTTTTGTACGTTTGAAGTTATTGCAAGTATTTTTATTCTTTTATTGATTACTCTAGAAATTACAACATGATTTTTAAAATTATCAAAGTCATGGTTAATCAGCACCTTTATTATTCTAAATTAAAAATGTATATATTGTGCAGTATACCTCCCTTTGTTTCCCTCTCAAATTAAGTGTAAGTTTTCTCATGTATATTAGCATACTGTACACTTTTGAATCCCAGATACATTTATTTACAGATTTTCCTTAATGTTTACAAGATTTTTATTTCTTTTTGCATCCATGTCTTCTATTTGATAGCACTTTAATTTTTCAAGTACTTCTCTATGATTATCTTCCCTTTATTTAAAACACAACCCTTATAATTTTCCTTAGTAAGTATTTTCTGGTGACAAACTCAGTTTCTGTTTTTGTTTTGTTTTTGTTAAATCCTCAAACATCACCTGTCTCATTCTCTCACTCAACACTTGCGATATTAAAAAAAAATAGGCATTGTAAATTTGTCTTCTGTATTTCTTAACTTTTGTATTATACTTTCCTTCTTATTTTTCTCTCTCTGATAGATGGATAAGTGCTTCTGACCTAATAATTGCTCCTACAGGCAGGAATGGTAGTTTCAACAGCATACTGTGTTTCCTAGATTATGTGCTACATTTTCTGCAATATGTGGCTGAATTGCAAATTTCCTGGAACTGCTTTTACCTCCACTCTTACATTCACATATGTTTATTAGGCTGTGGGTTACTGACATTTTGTTTCTCAGCTCATATATAATTGTTTTAATATAAGTATTCCTGGCATCTTTTAAAATGTTTTCACCAGTGTATCCCTTAATATATATTTGCCCTATTCTGCTTCTCTCAAAAAAAAAAAATGTAATATATGTCTTTTGAATCACATTGTTAACCTCATACGAACAAAGATAACTCTATATTCACAATCACTCTCATTTTACATAGACTTGAAAGATGATCATGTAATCTATTATAGAAAAGAATACTATCAATAAAAAAATGGACTTATTTTCCAATTTTAGTCTTCATACATTAAAGATGTTAAATTATTTTACGAGATTTTGTCATTCCAATGTTGAAAATATGAATTTATATAGTTAATAAGTTGTGAACACTTTCAAATAGAATACGGAGAAGCAGTCAACTGAAAACACATTGATTCTATGTGGTATAGTCTAATAACTTGCATTGTTGCTTATGAATATATATCAGAATTTTAAAATACCAGGGGATGCATTGACGACTAAATAGATAATTCCCTTCGAAAAAAATTAACTTTTACTAAAGAAATTCTGTTTTTCATTTGGCACTCAATAGAAATAAAATCTATATATGGGTTGTGGAATTTTGAAATTTCTCAACATATTTTAAATAAGAGTGTCAGCAAAAAGCTGTCTGTAAAATGTTAGGATATCTGGGTGAATTGTGGTTATCTATTACTTATTTTGGAGACCTAGCATAACATTGAACAGCTTATTTTACTTTGGTCATGATTATTAAAATTAAAGGGAATGATACGACCTGAATATATCTAAAACCTAGGTTATTTAGTTAGATGTTTTAGACATTTAAAGAAAGTTAGTGTGCAATGATGATCAGGTCTAAATGACAGCCCTAATAATACACATTTATCTTATTCTTTCTTAAATTGTTATTGAAACGAGAAAATTTCCCCAACAGCCAAATGTTGTACAAGTTGAGCATCACACAAGTAAGTACAATAATAAAACATGAAACATAGAAAGAAAAAAAAATCCATGCCTTTATACTGATACTAATAGATAGAAAATATGTGATTGATAATGATAGACATGATCATTGATATATAAACAGTTATAGATAGAGAAGAAGAGGAAAGGGCATTTGCTTGTCATTAAATGTCAAATGCCAAAGGCAAATTAGGAGCTACCTAAGTTGGAAATTCATCTTTTTGCAACTAAGCTGGGAAACATTTGTTAGGATAAGAATCATTGGTTGACATTACATGCAGAGGAAATATTTCAAGGAAAGCAGTTACTTTCTTGGTCTTATACTGTAACCATCCAATGAAGAAATTGTACAAGATTTTGACCAATTAAACAGAATGAGTATCACCAATGAGTGGTAAAAGGATATCAAGTGCCTTTAGTGTCATACCAAGAGGACATAAAATCACTTACATTGTATTTTGTCCAGAAATACATAATAGAAATCTAATCTTGAGAAACATCAGACAAACCCCCAGTATGATTTTAAAACTAATGTTTTCGAAGTGTTTCTTCAAAAATGTCACCGAAAAGAATGTACTTAATCTGTTCCGCTTCAGACAAGACTAAAGAGACATAGCAACTAAATGCAAATTAGATCCCTTGCACTTGAGGGGAGAAAAATGTGAAAAGGCACATTTTGACTTTGTATTACCACGTTTTCATGCTGCTGATAAAGACAAAGCTTATGGAGCAATTTATCAAAAAAAAAAAAAAAGAAGAAGAAGGAGGTTTAATTGGACTTACAGTTTCACGTGGCTGGGGAAGTTTCACAATCATGGCAGAAGGCAAGGAGGAGCAAGTCCTGTCTTAACATGAATGGCAGCAGACAAAAAGAGACAGAGAGAGCTTATGCAGGGAACTCATCTTTTTAAAACCATCAGATTTCATGATACCCATTCACCATCACGAGAATGGCACAAGAAAGACCTGCCTTCATGATTCAATCACCACTGACAGCGTCCCTCCCACAACACATAAGAACCACAGTAGTTACAATTCATGAAGTATTTGGGTGAGGACACAGCCAAATCATAGCAGACTTTTTTAATTGAAAAAAAATCACAATATAGACATTAGACTAAAGTATTATATTAAGATGTTCCTTGATAACTATATTATAATTATGTACAATAATATCCCTATTTTTAGAATATATATGTTGAACTGTTACTTAAAAGTGTCATGATGCATGAAACTCAGTCTTGAAATTAAATGCATGTATAGACACATACATAACACATAAATGCACATAATACTCACTTAGAGCATGCAGTAAAGCAAATGAAGTAAAATATTATAAAATTTTAACAGTAGATAAATATGGGTAAATGGTAATTTTTGCTGTGTCTTCTGCAAGTTTAACTTTTTTTTAAAAAACCTGTATGCATAGACAGATTATTTTACTAATTATTCAACTTTGTTTCACATAAGAAAAGAGGTGCTTTTCGGTCAAAGAAATTCATACATTTTCAAATCTTGACCCTTTATTAATATACATATATAAATTAATACTAAAAGTTAGACATCATTCATATATATATATATATATATATATATATATATATATAAAATACCCAGGATAAAATAAGCTATATATAGCCAGAAGTCAAAAAATACTGATCTGCATTTAATATTTTTCTGAATAATACATCAATTAAGTGTGACATAAACAGTTATTGTTCAGATACTGATGGCAAATGAATACAAAGCAATGTGCATCTATCAAAGACACTTCTTGGAAAATTAAAAACACTCACTTTTGACCCCAAAACTTCCATAGAATAATAAAATAATCCAAGAGAATGCTGAGAAAAATTATAAGTGCTTAAAACAAAAATTCAGAAAAATGGGAAAGCAAAAATGTATTCAAACAGCAAGCATAAAAGCTTTTTTCCTAAACAGTCTATTAAAATATAAAACTTTTGGCATGTAAGATTAAAAAAAGTTAAAACTTATCTGTACAGAGTTCCCCAAAGCTAAGAATAATATAAATAAATTGACGAAGCAACTAAAAAATCAAATCAAAGTTAACAAAATAATGTCCGAACAATGGAGGAATTACTACAAACAGAATGAAAAAATAATAAATGTATAAATTTTAAAACTTAATATCTAAATAAATGATTTTCTATGAAATAAATTTTAAATATAATCTCAGAAAAAATAGAAAGCAGAGTAGAGCAATATTGAGAAAGTAAATTTAAGTATATTTAAATATGCCAATAAGATAATAGTCTTAAAGTAGTGGAGTTTCTTAGGAGGTGGAGGACATTTTGGCAGTTTTACAAACCCACATAACAAAACAACAAACCAAAGACACTCTGTTTCTTTGCTATTAGAATTGTATCAAAGAATTAAAAAGAGAGTTTCCAGTAAAAATGATATGATGAATTTACACTTCTGTATAGTCCTCTCTAAACACAGAGCACTGGCAGGCAAAGTAGAAAATGAAAAGAAAAAATAAAAAGCAACCCAGAAAATATCAAATAAAATCTTACACTGTTTCTTTGCTATTATAACTGTATAAAATAATTAAAAACAGTAGTAAAAGTGATACTGTGAGTTTATACTTCTATATAATCTTCTAAACATGGAGCACTGGCAGGAAGAATAGAAATAAAAAATAAATATCAGAAAGTATTAAATAAAAAAAATGTCTCGGAGTTAAAAAAAAATGAAACAAGAAGTCAATATCGTGGGCTCTGTGTCCAAGTATGCTTGAGAGGCCAGATATTTTATTTTTTGCAAGATGAAGAGGGTTAAAGTTGTCAAGGAAGAGTGAAAGGACTGGAGCCAGGTTCACTCTTGACAGCCAGAGCTAGGGTGTACCCAGTATCTTCCCTACCTTTACTTGCATGCTGCCAGATAAAGATATGCTGAGTCACGATTCTTAATGCAGATTTAGTGACACTACCTGTGAAATTCTCAAGTCATCACAAGGTACACTGTGCAATTTTAAAGATTGTAATTTTACAATTTTTTGTAGACACAGAGTCTGGAGGGTTAGGAAGAGGCAATTTCAAAACAGAGAAAGATGAGTGTAGAAGGACAGTAGAAAAGACTAAGAAATTTAAAAACCAAATAATAATAATAATACTAACAAAAAATACTAACAAAGCTTCCACTCAAGATGATTCAGCATAACAATATTCAAATCATATAAAAAACTGAAGTTGAGTCAAAAATAGTATTATTGAATAAAACTTAAGTCTCATTATGTAAAAATTAATATTATGGAAAAATCAAATTAAAATGAAAATAAGTGTGTTAAAATTGTCAAAAGAAATGAAGTCATCAATTTTTTAAATACATTTTGATTAGTATAGAAATAGATAAAATAAAAACTATGGAAATAAATCAGAAAATGAACAGCATACATTATCCACAGGAAATGGTCACAGCATGAATTTGTAAACTGGAAAACAATGAAAAAATCTGCCTTGTGCCTAGTGTGTAGCTCATTATGACAAAGATAAAACTATGAAAGAAGTTAAGAGACATCTATACCACACTTTATACCAAAATTAATGAGACATCGTCAAAGCTACATAGACTCAAATAAAAATCAAGTATAAACTAGACATTCAATGCAAGTTTTAGAAGAACAAATAAGGCTGGGCACAGTGGCCCACGCCTATAATCCCAGCACTTTGAGAACCTAGGTGGGTGAATGACAAGGCCGGGTATTCAAGACCAGTCTGGCCAAGATAGTGAAACCCAGTCTCTACTAAAAATACAAAAATTAGCCAGGTGAGATGGCAGGTACCTGTAATCCCAGCTACCTGGGAGGCTCAGGCAGGAGAATCGCTTGAACCTGGGTGGCAGAGTTTGCAATGAGCTGAGATCATGCCACTGCACTCCAGCCTGGGCCATAGAGTGAGACTCTGTCTCAAATAATTAATTAATTAATGAATTAGAAGTCCCATAGTGTCAATTCCGCTTCACTATTGACATAAGCAGGCACATAGGCCAGCTCAGGAGAAAGAGATTCCATATACTGATATGTAGTGGAAAGTTTATGAAACAGTATGTGGGTCCAGGAATTCTGTTGTGGTCATTTTCTGAAAATAAAATATGCCTTAAGAGCAGGTACTCTCGATCAAGACTGTAGATTCAAATCTCAGTTTTCCCACGTGCTAGCTATTATAACTTAGTTATCTTTGTTGTGGTTTAATCTCTTCACCTGATGAAAGAAAAATATTATTAATACCCACCTTACAGTGTCACTGTACTAAATGAGATAGTACATGTTAGTACATGTAAAGTGCTTATAGCTATGTTGGTTCTATAAAAAACATTATGTAACCACCACTTATTCTTATTATAACTTCATTTTTATTTTGTTTCAGATGTTGTTCTAATGTTCTAGCTAAAGAATCTGAGATGATTTAGTCTGTAAAAAACATTTAATAAGCATCAGTAACAGAATTTTAAATTCTATTAATTTTTAATTACACATAATTTTCAATTATAAAACAATTTATAGCTTTTCCTTTATAAATTATCTACAAATGGAAATAACACAATTTTAATATAATATGGTGAATACTTGATAAAATAAATAAAACAAAAAATTATGGCCTGCAAAATTATGAGTGCCAGGGGATGCACTGGTCATTCTGTAAGTGTTCTGGACTGAACGATAACTAACCGTCATAACTATAACTGAGCAATGAATGCAATACACCCAAGTTGTTATATTCTTTTGCATAAATTAAATCACAGTCTCATAATCAAATGAGGAAACTAACTCCAAGGTAATGGCAGAGCAGATATTGTAACTCTGCAGTTTGCCTATGGAGCCAACACTCTGACCTACCAGGCCCAAGTTCTAACACTATGACAGTGAGTGAGTTTTATCTAAAGACTCATCATGAAGGAAGTATTTCTGAACCTAACCACTATGAGACATAAATAGCATGCTTTGCTGGTCTTTTTACAATAAAGTTTGTCATTTCTATGTAACTAAAACTTAAGTAAAAATTAAAATAAAATAAAACAATAAAATACTTGGGAAAATCTCAAAATGAAACTGTAGATATGATATCTAAAAACTGATTAAAGAACAATAAGAAACACAACAAATGAAAACATGAGCCATTCTCTTGGATGAGAAGACCTAATTCCTAAAATGTAAATAGTCTCAAAATTAAAAGATAATCTTAATGGAATTATGAAGATAATAAAAACAGATGAAAGAAAGTTAAGTAATTGAATAAAAATGATTTTTTTGTAAGTTAAATAAACCTAATGTTCTCATTTTCTCATTTTAGATGGGAATTAAAAATAACTATTTTAGGGAGTTATTGGAAGAGTAAGTTTATCAAAAATGTATAGAATATTGCCTTAAACTTAATTAATGTTATCTGCAATTATCATTTTAAGATAAAAGTTTGTAAAATTTTTATGTCAAGAGAAGAAAAAAATTGTATCTTTTAGACAGGTTGTATAGAAAGAAGTTGAAATGGTTTTAAAAACTTTTGGTTATTTCACAGGTAGGATTAAGAAATGGACATTGCTTAATTATTGAGTAAGAATTAACTCAGAGAAAAAATTGAAACAGGCTGATAAATAGTGATGTGTCTATGAAAGGACAATGTGTAAAGTAAAATGCAAACCAATGCCTTCTTGAAAGTTTGTTCCTGCATACAGCATACACAAACCAATACAGAAAAGATGTTTGTAGCATCTGGTGCAGTTACTCTTGTAAATTGTGCTTTCCTTGGCAGAGAAGTCCAGCTACACAACAAATGTGATTCAGAATTAGTTGTCATTGTCAGGTTTAGAAGTTTTCCTCTCCCTTCAGTGAATCCCTTTCTTCAAATTAATTGTAATGGGATTTTTACTTTCTCTTTGCCTTAGATACCAATCATACGGAAACCACTTGGATAGTTATCATGGAATCTTTTCTTTCTTAAGTCACTTCCTTTCATCTTCCTATTAACTCCTTAGAGTGAGTCTGTTCGTTTTCCTCAGGTCTTCCCTAATGCAGGCTTTTAAGTCAGTTTATCTATGTTATCCCACAATAAGGCTGGACGTATAGTATTCGGTATTCAGAAGATTCCCAAATAGCATATATTGAAATGACAATATCAATATTAGTGTTATTATGAAACATTTATAATGGCACACATAGTTTTCTTGTTCATGATGAATGTACCTCTCTAAGCTGCTGTATTAGTTTTATTAAAAGATTTGTCCTTCTATAATAGCCGATTTTGGTTCCGTTTATGATTACAAATGAGAGGGAACTCTTACCCCAAGAACAAATGAGGGTTAGAAAGTCCAATCCAGCAATGTATAAAAACCTCCATAGAATGTGTTTCTAATTAATTAAGAGTTAGATAGTATAAAAACCTCACTCACCAAAAAGCTCAATATTGGGCTTCCACCAACAAAGATAGCCCAATAATTACCTAAACACACTTATAACACTAAGGCACATATTCAAAAAATACTCTGAACACTGTATTTATTTTAATAGCAGATTTGTCACTGTAAGTACATTTTCATTACCTTAATTTCCTTTATGTAAAAAACTAATTTATCTAAACTGCATTGCATAATTCCCTGTATACTAGCTTTAATTGATAGTTAATAAACTTTGAAGAGTATTGCTGTATTGTTTTATAACATAGAGGTTGACTTCCTGTACGTTGACGAGTACAAGGCTTTTTAAATCTTAAACAGCTCCAGATCCTTGAAGACTCACGCTTTCGAATTAACATTTCCAAGCTGTCTTGACTATATTATTTGTCCTGTGATTATCATACCTAAAGCAACTCTTTTCTTCATTCAAAAATTATCTAGGTTTATAATTCACATGACAAAGAGTGTTGAGATTCTAAAGAAAATAAACTTAAAAAAAAAAAAGGAGAATGCAATGGAAAAGAGGTTTGAGATTTTGTGCAGAATAAATTTAACAATAAAAAGGGGGAAGAACTTGGAAGACAGCAAGAATATGATTAACAATATAGGAAGAGAAATATAAGGACTCAGAGAGAGAGAGAGAGAGAGAGAGTGTGTGTGTGTGTGTGTTTGAGAGAGAGAGAGAGAGAGACCTCTGGTTCCAGGTACTCAGAAGTACTACTTGAGTCCAGGAGTTTGAGGCTGTAGTACCCCAAGATTGCACCTGTGAATAGGCACTGCACTCCACCCTAAGTAACACAATAAGACACTGTCTGAAAAAGCAAGCAAGCAAGCAAGCAAGCAAACAAGCAAGCAAGCAAACAAACAAAACAACACTATATGTTTCACTCTTTAGCTATAATTTAAGTGTATAGTTAATAATAGCCAACAGCAACCCAGTATCCAACATTTATATTCAGATTGACACTTACTTGCCTAAAAACAAATGAAACCATTTGCCTTTGTGAAACTAATATGTTCTTTCTGGCAAATTTCTTAAATAAAGGCTCCCCACTCCACCACCACTAATATTAAGAAACTCTTTAAATACAGATACTAAATTTCGAAGACTCTTCAAATGATAGTGACTTCGCTATTGTCTCTTGTATTAGAATATAGCCTTGGCTGTTGTAACAGACATCCAAGGAAGAGAGTGAAGTTTAGATTACATCTCTCATGTGACAAAATGTGAACAGTCCAGGCAGAGAGGACATCCCTAAGATATTAAGGAAAGGTGCTCTCTTACCTTCTTGCTTGCTGCATCTTAACACCTGACACATGCTTGTTTCTTTTTGAAAGCATAACTTGAAAATTGCACATATTAGTTCATTTTATATCCTTGATCAGAACTAAATCACATGGCTAAGCCTCATTGCAAAGGATGTAGGCAATGTAGATTTCAACTGATAATCAATGTTGTATTCTTACTAAATTAAAAAAATGGACAATGGATATGGGGTAATCATATTCTCTGACATACTAGTCAAAACTTATATTAGACTTTGAACCTTGAAATACTGAAAAGAGAAAAAACATTAGTTTTAGAGGTGTCTTTGAAATAAATGACTTGTGAAATAGAAATTTTACAACTATGTATATTCGATTGAAAATTTTTGGACTTCTTAAATTGTCATGCAAGAATAGAAAACGGTTTGCAAACAAGTTTAGCTAAATGATATTTTTGGAACACTCATAAGATATACACTTCTTGCTCCTAATTGTGTGTGTGTGTGTGTGTATGAAAAATCTCCATATATTTTTTGGCTTTTATAACTGGTGATTTTATCTCTTTCAGCTACCTTTTATATATTGTACAATATCTCAACCTTTCTTCCCACAGTGCTTGTTGCAAATCAATGCCTTTGTTTTATTTTCTTTCCTTTATACTCCCTTTGTTACTGAGGTTTCCTTAACAGTCTTGATCAGTCATACTAAAAATAATAGATTAGATCTGATGAGAAATCTCTGTTTTCAAAAACAACTTTTTGCAAGACAATCCTGAAAATCATTGATGTACTGAAATTACTGGAAAATTGTTATTTATAAAATGCCCTTGTCAAGTGCTATCTTTATTTCTGTGCTGTGTTGGGGTAAGGATGGGGGAAACTTGGTCCTAAGCCTATCGTTGTTGAAATAGATCTACCCCTGGAAAATTCATTAGTATGAGGAACTGAAAAGCCTCTTGTTAGGGATAAATATTAAGGAAGAACATCAGTTACAATCATATTTGAACCTGAGACTTCTGGGTTAGACAGGAGGGAAAATTTTAGTTTAATATCATATTTGTCGCTTGAACTTTTTCTCCAACCTATTCCCCCAAGTAATGTGGTAAAGCAAGAGAGGATGAGTGGTTAGGGGGAATTTTCTGACTGAAAATGAAAGATCGTTGCAATAAAATCTCTTTACTACATCGAAGCCCACAAAACCCAATTATGCCACAGCAGAAAAAGTGTAATACTAAATCAAGAGACTGATCTTTTTCTTTTTTTTTTTTAAATGTAAACCAAGTTTATTTTGCTTTTTAAGTAGTGTTCTTAAACCACCACAGCTTGGTAAACAATGTAAATTAGTATAAGTCATCTCAAAAGCCAGAGTTGTTTTGTTTTGTTTTTTAATGAGTTGTTAAAAAGATGCAGCCTATTCTAACAGGATAAATATTTTTAACCATTTCACTTCGAGTTAATG